>OY747701.1:20540000-20792500 GCA_963556495.2 Valencia hispanica | reverse complement strand
ATATGTGTGAAAAATCTTTATTATGAATTGCTGGGGGTTTTATTTCCTGATGTTATGGACATCATATGGACGGAAAATTAAGGGGAAGAAAGAAAGAAGATGAAGAAGAGAGGTAGGAAACAAAAAGTCATGAGAGAGGGTGAGTTGAAAATACAAGCGAGGAAAGGGAACAAAGAAAACACAGGAAAACATTGAAGTCTGCCTCCATACCCACAGGACGGCAGAGAGAGGGGGAAAAACAAAACAAAACATGAAAAAGGAACATTGACGAAACAAACCTAACATCGTGAACTAAGAACTACACAACCACATCACACAAGAATGGATATAAAAATACAACAACAATGTCACAGAAAAACTCATGGTACCGATTAATCAAGATCTAGTAATGATAACCTCAGCCCAAGAACATATCTGTTAACACCAGATACCCCACATCTATGTGTGTGTGTTAGCATGCTGGTGCATATAAGGTTTCTCCATAAGAGTGTTTGATAGCTGGTGTGAGCAGAAATCAATCTGTTTCCCAGGCATCGATGCAGACATGAAGGAGATCGGAGCCAAGATGTCCAAAGGACCCCCAGAGCCCCAGGCGGACCCGCACGGGGCCGACCGCATCCCCCAAGAGAGGAGCAAAGGAGAACCCCAGGCGAACATCCAGCGGCTATTATGCAGGGACCTGGGGGGCAACAGTGACGAGCCCACAGGCCCCGCCGGCAACCAGCCGCTCCAGGGCGGCCGGTCCATGGACCGGGAGAGCCGGGGCCCAGGGGCTCCCCACCCCCCAGCAGAGACCCGATAAGGGACCGGCCGACGAGGGGCCCCCAGCACCGCAGGGGCCGTGGCCGGCCGCCATGCGCCACCACCACCTCGGGCCAATCCCCACCGCCAACATCCCAGTGCCCCACCCCTGCCCCACGTCGGGGCGCCCCACTGATAGCCGCAGCAGATGGACAGCAGCCAAGCTCAGCCAGCACCTGGACACCAAGTTGTACCAGCTCCCGAGTTCTGATCCCGCGCAACGCAGAGCGCAGAGATCAGGCATTCAACAAAGGCCAGGGCCGGTCCAACCCACCAATGAACCGACCACGCACGGTGCGCACAGAACAGGTGATCGAACGAGCAGAGACGCTGGATCCGTATCCCGCCGAGCAGGCACCACCCAACAATCCCCAACCTGGCACCCCTAAAAGAGGTGCCCCAACCACCCAAAGGAAGATATCGGCCCAGTGCATCGGCCGACCGACACACTGGCCCCCCCAGGCCCGGCCAGGCACGCACCAGGTCCGAACCGGATTGAAATACCGGAGGGGAAATAGGCCCCCCATTAAATCTAAGGCCTGAGGTGCGCCAGGCGAGAGGGCAGCCCAAGACCCACCTGACAGGCAGACAAAGACATACAGAGACAGTCATACGTTCCCTCCCTCTTAAACACATACATTCTCACTAACTCACCAAGACACCCAAGAAACGACGCTGTACCCTCACTCACACACCCTATACACATATAATAATAATGATTTTTTTTCAAGGCTGTTCTGGTTTAATTCGTGGATAAAAATAATGACAGATTAAGTTCTTTTAAGGGGTTTTACTCATGCTTACCAGGGGTGCCAATAAGAGTGGAATTTGCACCCAAAAAGGTCTTTATCTTTAAAATATTTTGTGCTGATAAACCCAAAACAAAATTAGTTCCTTTGTCTACTGTGATCAAAGAGCTATAAAATGCCCCTAAAGTCCAAAAGCATCTGAATTTTACTATCCATCTGTGCTCTTAATATGGTTCAATGTTTATAGACTGCTTTGAAAAAAATAGATCAACATATCTATCAAGAGCTGAATATGCAAATCACTCAAGTTCGATAACCACATAATTCACCTACTCTGGTCTGTTATGATGGATTTTTCTTAAAAGGAGTGTAAAAGGAGCAACGGCCCCACCTGGTGGCTACAGTAATCCAATCAATTCAAACCCTCTACACTTCCATGAAAACTTTGTGAAATTAAAACCTACAGATAAATAAAACTGTACTGTCACCCAAGACTTCCTAGGACTATAAAATATCAGTCAAATATATCCCTACCACAAATTATGAAGAAATACACTTTGTACAGATGTTTAGTGTCATAATCTCTTTACTCTGATCAGGGTAATAAAAAGATGAACAATGATAAGGCACAATCTCAGTTAACTGGTTTTCACACTTTACAAAGCAAAAGAGTTGTCACAGTGAAACTTGGTCAACAAAGGCAGAAGTGAAAGCTGTGAATGCCATTTACTTGAAATGAAAGAAGTAAAAAAAAGTTGAATAAAGTCTGCAGTTTTAGGTGGCATCAACGTTTTTGCTGACAATTAAAACCAAGATTTCTACACATTTCTGCATTTTGACCACAACGAGGATACAATTGGACCAACACATGACAAATCAAAATAGGAATTATGATGACATATTGCAGCTGCTGGATACTTTTACTTCTCAGTCAGTCAATTAACAAGTATTGTTAGGTCTCACAATGTGTTTAATATTTAAACTTATCTAGTTTTACTAAATTGAAACTTTGGAATCTGTCAGTTTTAAGCAGATTTAGTGTATGGATTTAAAAATCCCAGCATTTTTTTGTTGTTGCTATGAATACAGTCAGTGCAACAACGATTTTAAAGTTGACTAAAAGTTATAAAATGCTTGTGCTACAGGAGACATTTAATGTGGAGAGTAGCATAACCCAAAAATAGTGTGACATAAAATAAACAGTGCAGTTAATGCGTTATTGTTTTTTTGGAAACTGGAAGACGTCAAACATCGTCTTTGACATACAGTTATAACGTAAACATTTCACATGCTGTATGCAGAAGCACTGAGACACTTGACTTGGAGGCCATCTCACTGCCCTTTGTTCCCAGTTGCTTCATTGTAAGAGGTACAAAAAACACGAAGTTGATGTCTAAACCCTTCAAAAAGAAATCAACCTACCACGTTTTTCTATATCCCATGCATTCTTTCCTCTAGATAAAACAGTCTTAAAAACAACATAAAGATAATCTGATTTCCACCATGTACACTCTCAACAGTACATTTAAGGCATGAAAACATGAGCATGTTTAGAAACTCATTTCAACTTTTTAAAAAAATCCCCAGAGTTCAATGTAACAGTGCGGTAATATTTGTTTAAAAATGCGGATAGTTTCTTAGATAAAGTGACAAACAGGGCTGTGCATCGGATGCTCCTGCTGAGCTCTCAGCCTATAAACGTCAGCGCAGCCATTATGGTGAAGCCCAGCAGTATGAAGAACACCTTTAGGACCTGGTTGCCGGCTGAGTTGAGCTCGTGCGGCAGGATCTCCATGAAGGTGATGTAAACGAACGTGCCTGCGGCCAGCCCCTCCAGGATGGCCTGAATCAGAGCTCCAGCCGTCAGCTCCGCCTCCATCACGCTGATGCCGATGGCGATGCCTAAAGGTGACATCAGAGCGAACACGCCGATGTACGCTGCAATCCAAAACGGCCGAACGGCGCTCTGGACCAGCTTCACAGACAGGCTGAACACTATGATGCTCTTGTGGACCAGAATGGCGATGCAGATCTCCAACACCTGCAAAACAAACAAACATTTTTTTAAAAGTTATTTCTACATCTTGTTTTTTTTTAAATCAGTGACGAGGGTTAGACAAAATAGTAAGAATTCTTGCAATGCGATGGACACCCTGGAGCTACTTTGACACATTTCAGGCATCCAAATAGTTGTGCACAAAGTCCAGGGCTCTGATTTATCAAAGGTTTGCGCCTGTTAAAACGGGCTCAAAATTATGCAGCAGTTGATTTAGCCTACTAAGCAGGCGCGGGGAGGACTGCGCCGGTTACACCCGCATCAAGATGCGCGCAATCCCTTTAGCGCTTTATCCCTGGATGAATTATTTAATATGGGCGTTTCTGTCAGAAGGCGCAAATATTGGGAGAACATGCGAACAAGTAGGCGTGCACGCGCAGTGTAATTTATCAAACCGTTTAAGGCGTGTCTTAACTTTGCGCCACCACGATTCAACATAAGTTTATTGCTGACACCCCCCTCCCCCACTCCCTTTTTTTTGTCTTTCCCAAAAACGCTGCATAACTCACTGCGCGCTCAACGCGAGGCAGAAAGGCTGGCACACACAGCAGCGGACTCAAAGTCCTCATTTGAATACTGCTATTTGCGCCTGTTTTGGTTTGCGCACACAATCACCCGCAAATTAGGAACTCCCCTGTTGCGCATTTTTTTTTTTTTTTTTTTTTTTGCAGCGCACTCATTTCCACGCTCTTTATTTAGAATATTGATAAATCAAGTGTTTCCAGTGGTTAACCCACTGCGCTTGGGATCATGTCAGTAAGGTTTGAGTTTTTAAACAACCTCAACCAGTAGGCTACCCAGACAGAACCCACACAGGCATAGGGAGAACATGCAAACTCCAAGCAGAAAGGAACCAGGCCGGGATTCGAATGCTGTACCTCCTTCGCGCAAGGTGCTAACATCAGCGCAACAATACAGCTCTACAGTCATTTATTCATTCACAGATATCAACAAAAATTCCATTCGGTTATAAATTCCAATTGTCATCTTTGCGAAAATTAACTAAGCTACCATGTCTAAAATTATTAGCTGCACATATGTATTCAGATCTGGAAAATGAAAAAAAGCTAGCTTTGGAAACTTTGTCTGTATTCATGCAACACAGTTGGAGTCATGTGATGGAAACCATAACATGTACGAGTTGGAAACCTACCTAATGTTGGTCATCAAGCTGCAGTGCAAGTAACACTGGTGGCACACAGGCTGCCTTTAGGCATTTATGTCACTATATGCACAGTGTAGACATACAGTAGACTCTTGATAAAGATGTGCATAAAGCCCTAAAATAAATTCATCTTTTATTGTCATTCTGAAAAACTGAACCTTTAGTTTGAGCATATTTATTCAGTAAGAAGAAAACTTCATTGTTCAGAAATAAGTTTCTAACCAACTGTTAGCACAATTATTGACTCCTTTTATATCAATACTTTGTACAAACCTTTTTTTTTTTTTTTTTTTTACCAAAGGGCAGCATTTTGTCTTGTCCCTTAACATTTTACAAGGTGTCAGCATACAGAGAAGGGGATCTTTGACCATTCCTCTTTACGTTATCTTTCCAGATTGTCCAGAGTCCTGCGTTCTTTCCACTGGTCTTTTCTCTTCAGCTCACACAACATTAAATTCAGGCCAGAAAACACTGGCCATGACAGGAGGTGAATGATTTCTCTGTTGATTTAGTCACATGTTTTGAATC
This sequence comes from Valencia hispanica, assembly GCA_963556495.2. Lineage (NCBI taxonomy): Eukaryota > Metazoa > Chordata > Actinopteri > Cyprinodontiformes > Valenciidae > Valencia > Valencia hispanica. The sequence continues at coordinate 20,787,201 of OY747701.1, read as the reverse complement.
AATATATGGTTTAAGACGCATTTTCAGATTTGGAAAAAAAGAGTTTACTGTATTTTGTTCATATTCTCTGGCTTTTTAAAATAATTTACAACGCCAAGAACTCAAGCGTGACTCCTACATTAAGGGAAAAGAAGCAGGATCACAGCATCCCAGATCCTCCATCATTCTTGACAGTGGGCCCAAGGTCGTATGGTAGGATAGAAAAGGCTTTTTCCTGACATGCTTTTCAACATGTCTTCACAGACGGCTTGGTATGTCCGCAAAATGTCTCTCTTAGTTAAGTTATTAAAAGGAGACCTATTTTTTCAAAACCTCTTTACCATTTGTGGTGGCAGGATAAACTTAGCTCCTTGTTACAAGTAACTGTTTTTCTTACTGTAGATATGGGCAAGTTTAGGTGACTTATTATATTCCTAACTTATTGCCTCCCTTCAACTGACCTGCCGCTCAGTCTCGCTAAGCTCCGACCTCCTTAGTTACTGTTGTTAACTCGGACAAACTGTTGCAGCTAACTGCATGTTTTCAATGAGAGCAGTCAGTGCCGACACCATTCCTAAAGAGGCTCTTGACAAGTTGTGGAGCCAACATCAATTAAGATCTTTGAGGAGCCTTCAAAAATGTTGGGATTGTGCATTCGAGGGCTACGGACAACATTTCAAAGTGGAATTACATGAAAATAAACTGAAATAAAGTGCACGGATCTTTAGATCTCAAAGCAAGAGGGAGAAGCCTCATCTAGTATCAATCGTCTTTGACAAGAAAAACATCATTGAAGACCAGCGTTGTTCATGTACAGCGGGGTAATGTGTTAAACTCATTTACCATCAGTTAACTTAACAATAGCTTGCTAAGTGGCTAGCTTAAGAAAGCTCATTACCGCTAGGCTTTATGTGATTGATAATAACTTATATGACCCGATTGCTAAGATTATACAAGACCATTGTCTTACCAAGAATTTCTACAAACGTACATTCTTGTTTATAGTTGTCATGTTGCGTCGACTGTGCAGTCTGCCAAACAGCTTTATCTAACGGAGACATTTGTCCAGGGTTTTTTTTTTCAGTTTGGGAAACAGAATAAAATAAACTCTGTTGCTTATCCTCTCAGGATACCGTGTATCACATGTGCCCCAGGCATATCGTTATACCATATTTGTGCTTTAAAAACAAATAATGGCCAGAAAACCACAAAAGTCCTAATGCTTCTCTATTGAGCGAGACAGCGAGAATGTCCGAGTCTGTTTGTTTGCGTGAAACTGGAATTTGAAGTTATGGATTACTACTTCGCTATCATGGACATTGATCAGGTTAGTAAAGTAAAGCAGTAATGAAAACAGTGCTTCGGGCTGGTAGGTCATCAGTGAACTAAAACATGAGTATTGAGGCAACACTGATCTTACCTGAGGCTGAAGCATGTGACTGTGATTTATTGCCTTTCAGTGCGTTCTGAAGCTTTAAACTGAAAGTTTCCTCTAAATATATTGTATTTCTCTATAGAAGTGATTCCAAGCTTGTCTGGAAACTGTTTTTTTAGGACAAAAGTAAAGCCCTGTACTGCTGTAAACAGAAAGCAATAAAAAGCAACATGACACTTTGAAAGAGAGGGAAACCGGCTGAGGCACTCTCTGTCTTCTCACCTTTGAGTCAGTGCTCTGGAGGCCGATAGCAAGCCCCTCAAACACCGAATGGAGGGAGAGGGAGAGGAAGAGCATGAAGGAGCGAAAGGGGGAGTGAGCCTGGAAGTCGACATGGACGTGGTGCCCGCTGCTCTCCAGGTCGGGCGTTGTAACGGCCCCGCTGTGGCCGTGCCCGTGTCCGTTCTCTGATAGCAGTGGCGCCCTCTCGCCGCGAGCCCCTCTCATCTGACGGAAGCTGAGGACCATTTTCTCCAGTATGAGGACCGTGAAGAATCCCGCGGCCATGATGAACTCTGGCAGTGGAAAGCTGGTCTGTTAAAGATCAATGCAGAGATTAGAGGTTCCGGCTGATGAAGTCGGGTAAATCAGTTTTGCCAGAACAACTAGTAATGCGAGAAAATGAATAATTTTATTGTTTAGGACATAGAGTGTGAACGAACGGAAGATGAGAACTTCTTGTTAGCTTCTTTTGTTTAGTCATTGTTTCACACACACTCGAAGAACAAGCTGTGCTCAGTGTTAACTCCGCTTATAAAATTGCAAATTCTTTGGTTTTCAGAATAGAATAGAAAACTTTGTCTGACACCGAAAGCTTACAGAAATTCGTCTTCAACAGGGCTAAGACCTAAGACCACACATGGCTGGACTAAAATCACACACATTGATACTTAAAAAGCACATTCATAAAATCATTATTGATATTCCTTTCCTAATAAGGGCTGTGATTGCTGTTGGAATGAATGATTTTGTATAGACTGTTTTTTTATCTAACATTTTGAAGTCTTTGAGGTGTTTTAGGGCAAATTATTTCTAAGCAATTGCAAAGCTGAATCTGCATTAAGTTCAGAGGAACAATTTTTTTAACTATGCCCTTATTGCTCATCGTCTTGGTTAAACTGGGACGTACCTCCAACTTCTGAGCATCCATCTCCGCGCTGATGTCCGACAGGTAATCTGGGATGATGTCGAGCAAACATGCTGCCAGAAAGACGCCTCCAGCAAAACAGCTGATCAGGCTCAGGACGATCCTGTGGGTTTCTGCAAATCCAAAGATGACATTGCCCTGGCTGGTATTTCAAACAGATTTTAATATCACTAATTTCTAATTTTCGGGTTTATTTAACGAGGAATAACCCAATTGATTTTGGTTCTTTGGGAGGGTGTCCATGCAAAGACAGCAGCATAGTAGTTCCACATTAAAAACACATCAAGTTGAAATCAAAACACTGTACTCACCAGCAGCTACAGGTGATATCACACAAATACTTTCAGTCCTAACATAGTCCTTTATCCTTTCTTTTTTTATTTTTAAATGAACCATACTTGAAAGAACATAATGCCCATATTATGATGCTACCACCACCGTGTTTCTCTGTGGTTGTGGTGTTCTTTCTGCTGATGAACAGGGTGTGCCACACATACCGTTTGAATTTGGGGCCCAGGAGTTCATGTTTGATTCAAACAACCAATAACGCATTCACAGTTATGGCTCAGTTGTCTTGCAATCAGAAGGTTGCGATTGCTCCACCACTTGTCAAAGTTCACTGGGGCAAGGTACTGAAATCCAAGTTGCCTACTGACCTGCATATCATGTAGGTTTGATTGTTGGAAGTGGAGTTGGGTGAATGAGGCTCTAGGATAAAAGCCTTTTGAGAAGTCAGTATGACTAGCTGGCTATCCAAGAACAGTGAATGCTGTAACTAAGCTAGAAATATTAGACATATGCAGATCATAGTGTTGCAGTTTATCTCCTCAGATAGGTTTGCTTGCTGTTCAGCTGAATCGTACATGTTGAATGGCACGTCAAAGGAAGGAGTAGTTGAAAATTATTTGTCATGATCAATCATTTTGTATAAGTGTATACATTTTTTAAATTTACTGTGTGTGAATGGGTGGAATGGCTTAAAGTTAAATGAATAAATAGTTAATGTTTTATCCCAAAGAGGAAATATTTAATGAAATTTGAGTATCATGTGATCGTAACTAAAAACACAAAAGTCAAATGACTCAGTGTTTCAGCACAGACGGATGTAACGTAGAGAAATGATACTTTCACTTCCACATAAGAAGGTCTACCACCCTGACATTCCCGTTTTGTCTCTTCAGCAATAAATAAAATGTAATCATGTGATGAGGAGGGTCTCAGCTTCAGGCTTTATCCTCATCAGGTGATTCCCGCCAAAGCTGAGAGGGAAGATGGAGGACTGGGTGACAGTAAGATTGTTTTTTTTTTTTTGGCCCTCGTTGGATGCCTGATCTCGGCGCCCTGCGTTGCGCGGGATCAGGACCCGGGAGCTGGTACAACTTGGTGTCCAGATGCTGGCTGAGCCCGGCCTGGGGATGCTGTCCGTCCCCTGCGGCTATCGGTGGGGCGCCCCAACGTAGGGCAGGGGTGGGGCGCTGGGATGTTGGCGGTGGGGATTGGCCTAGGGTGGTGGCGGCGCGTGGTGGCTGGCCGCGGCCCCTGCAGTGCCAGGGGCCCCTCGTCGGCCGGTCCCTTGTCGGGTCCCTGCTGGGGGGTGGGGTGCCCCTGGGCCCCGGCTCTCCCGGTCCATTGACCGGCCCGCCCTGGCGCGGCCGGTTGCCGGCGGGGCCCGTGGGCTTGTACTGCTGCCCCCCGGGCCCCTGCATAGTGGCCGCTGGACGTTCCCCTGGGGTTCTCCTTTGCTCCACTCTTGGGGAATGCGGTCGGCCCCGTCCGGGTCCGCCTGGGGCTCTGGGGGTCCTTTGGACGTCTTGGCTCCGATCTCCTTCATGTCTACATCGATTCCTGGGAGACGGATTGATGTCTTCTCACACCAACTATTGAACACTCTTAGGTTGAAACCATATATGCACCAGCATGCTAACACACACACATAGATGTGGGGTCTCTGGTGTTTAAGGATATATTCTTGGGCTGAGGTTATCATTACTAGAGCTTGATTAATCGGTACCATGAGTTTTTCTGTGACATTGTTGTTGTATTTTTATATCTATTTTTGTGTGATGTGGTTGTGTAATTCTTAGTTCACAATGTTTGGTTTGTTTTGCCGATGTTCCTTTTTCATGTTTTGTTTTGTTTTTCCCCTCTCTCTGCCGTGCTGTGGGTATGGAGGCAGACTTCAATGTTTTCCTGTGTTTTCTTTGTTCCCTTTCCTCGCTTGTATTTTCAACTCACCCTCTCTCATGACTTTTTGTTTCCTACCTCTCTTCTTCATCTTCTTTCTTTCTTCCCCTTAATTTTCCGTCCATATGATGTCCATAACATCAGGAAATAAAACCCCCAATAATTCATAATAAAGATTTTTCACACATATATCAAGCGGAGGACTATAGCAAAAGCTGTATTGCTCTGCTTGTGAAAGTAAATCTGTTGGGCTTCTACTTGGTACTCAGACACCAATTCTGAGCTCCACACTGCCAAACAGGACACGTAAAAAAAAAAAAAAAAAAAAAAGTAATTTTGTTTTTAAATTAAAAGTCTTTTTTTTAAGTCCCACAACAAAGCTCATGACAGCCACTGAAAACTATCAGGAAGAGGTTTAGATTGCGTTGTTGATTGAGCACTTTCAAGGGTTGATTCTCCTTCTGTTCTACTTTATCTCCTCTCTCTAATCTCTGAATCAAAAACATCCTTTGTCACAGTAAATAAACTCATCAGCGGACAATTACCTTTATAACATCAGCGGAAGTCAAGGCACGTGACTCAAAACGAAACACCCCAGGATGCACGCGATCATCTGAGGTGGCGCATTCTTTTCACCGAATTTCATTCGATTTTCTTTCAATTTAAGGTTGACCTCTTTCCTAGGAGATATATCTAAATAATTTTTAAAAAATGGAAAAGCTCGTAATAAACATTACCTTCTGCTTTGCCTCTCGGCGTTAGTGTTGTAGAGAAACAGATAATCTAATAACAATAAAATGTATTTTTAAGGCATTGGGAGCGGTGATATACCGAGATTAGAGGGTGGGGGAGGGTTATGTCTCCTTAAAACGGCTAAAATATATTTTAAAACAGCCTTTCTAATTAAGCACAAATAAACAATCAAAACCCCACATTAAAATAGAGCATAAAACACAAACCTGTTCCATTTGTGTCTCTGAACCACTTGACTCTAGCAGGGATGAATCCAAACAGAAGAGTCAGGAGCAACAAGCCGATCAAAGCTCCGATTTTCACCTGCAGCAGATACTCCATGGTTAGGACAGCCTGTCACGGTGGGAATAAGGAGTGGGACAGAAACTGTACCAACATCGGAGTGTTTATCAAGCCATAAAACAGGCTGATAACATCTCGATCCGGCGAGGAGAGCCGCAGTGTTGTTATTTGGGAAATTGACTCAGCTGCTGCTACGGTGACCGAGGACGATCAATACATGCGCTTGCGCCAAAGCTCTGAGACTTCCTGTGGTTTTGATTAGATTAGATTGTGGTTAAAAATTGATCACATTGACTGATTATTTAGGGTCCTGATTACTTTTTAACAAATATAAATCTTGTAAAGGTTTTCTGTTAGCTACTTGGTAACATGCAGGTTTTCTGTGTAAATCTGATTAGCATCGTCACAAATTACTTTCTTTTTAAATTAGTATTGCTCACACACTAGCATAAAAATGAAAATAATAATCATTAAAAAAAAAATATTCCACAATTACCAACTCAAATTTGTACAACTATAAGCACAAAACCAGCTTCAGTGAAGTGCAAAATGCTAAACACGTGGATCTAAACAATACATTTGATCATCATAAATTTTTCTAGGCTTATGAATCCACTGGGTAAACACGTCCCCCCTCTGTCCAAACACATACCAGCTGAGTTAAACTTTAAATCTTCTGCAGACTGCATTCTAGCCAAGATCCACAATAAGTCATAGATAGATGTCCTATACTATTTGGCCCCTTTCTGATTTCCTCTGTTTTTGCTTTTTCTGTCACACTTTAATATTTTACATCAATTAACATATTTTAATATAAGACAGTGATAATCTGACTAAATGAAGCAGTTTTCAAAAGATTACTTCATTTATAAAGCAAAATAAAGCCATCCACAGCAACTGGGTTGTCGGTGAAGTGTAAATGCCCTCTAAAGATAAGATGGTGACTTCCTTGGTGGCAACAGTTACCATTAAGCATTTGAGATAATGAGTAACGATTCTTTAAAATCACTGTGGAAGAATTTAGCCCCTCTTTGCGTTGCAGAATGTAGTTCAGCCACGACTGGAGGGTGAATGTTTGAGTATTAACGGGTCGTAAACATATCAATCAGATTTAACCAGGTTAAATCTGACCAGGTCAGTCCAAATCCTGCATTTTGGCTTTTTTTAAGCCATTCTGAGGTGGACTTGCTGGTATTCATGGGACCATTGTCCTGCTGCATAAACTTTGAGTTTGAGTTTAAAGTTTGCATCATACAGCTGGACATCCTCCTTAATGATTTTCTGTTTAAGAGCAGAATTCAAGGTTCCATCAATTACACAGAGTGGTTAAGATCTTGAAGCAGCGATGCAACCCCAAATGTCTACATGATTTTCTTTTTCTTAGCTGCTGGTTTTACGCCAGATATAACAGTACAGAAATCTTCCAAAAGTTCCAGGTTTATCGTGTCAGTCAACAAAATATTTTACCCAAAGTTTTAGGAATCCTATAGATGTGAGATGGGGCTTTCTTTTTTTTCTTTTTATATTTTCTGTCAGCAGCTGGTCTTGGATCATTTCCATTGATGCCCTTTTGAAGTAATTTTGGTAAGAAGGCCATTCTTGGCAAAGTTCCCCACTGTTCCCTGTTTACTCATGGATAATGCTCTCACAAGATGAGAGCATTATTATGTGGAGTAAAAAAACTAACACTGCGTTTCAGTCTAAACACACAATCCCAACACTGAAACATTGTTGGGGCAGCATTATGCTGTATGGATGATTTTCTTCAATAAGGCCAGGAAAACCTATTCAAAATAACATGTTAGAAGCTGTAAGAAACTAGGGTGGAGGTTCACCTTCCAGCAGGACGGCACTAAACACACAGCCAGAGGTATAGTTAAATAGTTTTGATAAAAGCATATGCAAACATGTTAGAATGGTTAATAGTTTCTACTGGTGAGAATAAAATATAAATAGAAAACACTGAACCGTACGGTTGCAAGATGGACAAGAAAAAAAAGGAAAATAGCTGAAGAGGTGTGAATAATTTTGCAAGGCACTGTGAAAGCATAAACTGTTGTTTATCCTCCAGTAAGGATTAATATACACATACATGTGTGAGTATCTAAACAGTAATGACCTGTTTGAAGGATTTCAGTCAGATTTTAGAGCTCATCATAGCACTGAAACAGCACTGGTGAAGGTTACTAATGATATTCTCATGACCTCAGATAATGGACTTGTGGCTGTTCTGGTCTTGTTAGATCTCAGTGCTGCTTTGACACAGTCCATCATAATATTCTCTTAGAAAGGCTTGAACATGTTGGAGGGATCAAAGGAACAGCACTAGTCTAGTTTAAATATTATTTGTACAACAGATTCCAGTTTGTTCATCTAAATGATAAATCTTCTTCACACTCAAGGCTTAATTGTTGAGTTCCACATGGTTCTGTGCTTGGACCAGTTATTAGCACACACATATATATATATATATATATATATATATATATATATATATGCTTCTAATTGGTAGAATCATTAGACAGACTGGGATAAGTTTCCACAATTATGCCGATGATACACAACTATATTTATCCATAGGTCCTGATGAATCCAGTAGATTACATAAAAACCTGGATGACAGTAAACCTTTTGCTCTTGAATTCTGACAAGACAGAAGTTGCCATCTTTGTACCAGTAGCTCCAAAAAAGAACTGCTTAGTCAATCACTTCATCTGGATGGTATTATATTGGCTTCGAGTAATAATGTAAAGAACTTCTACGTTATTTTTGACCAAGACATGACATTCACATCCCATTTCAAACAGGTTTCTAGGATTTGCTTCTTTCGCCTTCGGAATATTGCTAAAATTAGAAACATCCTGTCCAGGAGTGATGCTGAGAAACAATTCCATGCATTTGTTACCTCAAGGCTGGACTACTGTAATTCTTTACTATCCGGAAGTCCACAAAATGTAATTAAAAGCCTTCAGTTGATCCAAAATGCGGCAGCAAGAGTTTTGATGAATATTAAAAAGAGAGATCACATTTCTCCTGTTTTAGCCTCCCTTCATTGGCTCCCTGTTAAATCCAGAATATAATTTAAGATCATCGTTCTTACATACAAAGCCTTTAATAATCACGCTCCATCATAAATCAGAGATCTCATTGTTCCTATGCTAGAGCACTTCACTCTCAGACTGCAGGTTTACTGGTGGCTTCTGAGATTTCCAAAAGTAGCATGGGAGGCAGATCTTTTAGTTATCAGGCTCCTCTCCTATGGAACCAGCTCCCAGTTTTAGTCAGTGAGGCAGACACTCTGTCTACCTTTAAGGTTAGACTTAAAACTTTCCTTTTTTATAAAGCTTATAGTTAGAGTGGCTTAGGTCATCCTGAGCTATCTCTGTAGTTATGCTGCTATAGGCTTAGACTGCTGGAGGACAGACTGACCACTTTTCTTCACTCCGCTTTTCTCTTCTACTCTTCTCCAGTTGCATTATTTGCTGTTATTTCAACTGTTAACTATGTTTTCTCAGTCTTTTTCTCTCCATAGAAGCTACACCTGGTCTTATATCCTGCTTAGCTACAATGCCCTGTTAGACGGGAGTCGTCCCAGTCCCTGAACATCCTCCGTGTCCTGTTATCAACCTTTTACTTTCTTTAATATAGAAAGTACTCCTACATCAGTTCTTCTGTTCATTTTGTGTTTTTGCTCTGTCTTCTCAAACCCCCAGACGGTCGTGGCAGATGGCCGCTCCTACTGAGCCTGGTTCTGCTGGAGGTTTCTTCGTGTTAAAGGGGAGTTTTTCCTCTCCACTGTCGTTACATGCTTGCTCAGTATAAGGGATTGCTGTGGTTGGAGTCTGCATCAACGGGGCACAACCTCAAGTCAATAACTCGATGCAATCTGCTGAGATTCCTTACAATACCAGACAAACCATTAAAATGACTGGAATTTTTGTATTGAAATGACTTTTCTTGTAAAGTGCCTTGGGATGACATCTGTTGTGAATAAATAAACTGAATTGAATTGAACATACTATCTGGAAGAAGGAGGGCGGAGGGAGGAAACGATGGTCGAAGCCAGGCTCGGCTGGTAGTGCGGGCGCTTTGCACAAGGAAGTTGCTTGCTTTCGTCTTAACGGTGTTTGAGAGAAACTAAACATTTTGACAATAAGGTGCCTTGTCTGGCTCCTAACGTTGACTTGGTGACTCAGATTGTTGCCTACTTTATTTTCTTGGTGGTGTCTTTTGGTGTATGGGAAGATCGGAAGGAGGTGGTTTGGGGGGGGGGGAGTAAGCAGGGCAGATCACTTAGTAAGAACCGAGACAGAGAAGGCTCCAAAATGGTGTGGAGAGATGAACATGGTGGAGCAGAGATAAAAATAATCTTTAAATTTAAAGATGAAGTGAGGAAAGTTCATGATCCCCTAAAGTTATACTCTGAGATACGTGAAGAAATTGGGGAAATCATACATGCCAGAATCCTGTCTAATGGGAATGTATTTATATTGTGTAAGACTGAAGCACAAAGAAAGAAAGCACTTGCAGTGAAGGAGTTGGACAAGAGGGCTGTCTTTGGATTGGTTCCTGGACTTAATTTAGACTCAGGGAACAAAAGGTGTCATCTATGTTGACACTGAGATTTTGGATGAAGATATATTTAAGAACCTGAGAGGGGGATCAATTTTGGGTGTTAGAAGATTTAAACTTAGGACTGAGGGGGAAGAAAAAAATAATACTGCAGTGCTAATTTCTTTTAGAGATGATGTTCTTCCTCAAAGGGTTACTCTGGGTTTTATGGCTTACCAGGTCAAACCGTATGTGCGTCCACCTTTGAGATGCTACAAATCTCAAAGCTTTGGGCATGTAGCTGCAGTGTGTAGAGGGGAGAAGAGATGTGGGAAGTGTGGAGGTGGGCATGATTACTCAGAGTGTGCGAGAGATGAGGTTCAGTGTTGCAACTGTGGAGGTAACCATGTGGCTGCGTACAGGGGCTGTGGGACTCATATCCAAGCTCAACAAGTAGAAAAAATCAAAAAGACAGAAAATCTTTCTTACGCAGAGGCTGTCAGAAAAGTTAAAGGAACTAAGGGGACTGTTCAGGAAGTGGCGTCCTCACAAGTTGAAAGGTTAAGGCAGCCAATGGGTCAAATCACAGATGATTGCTTCGTAGTACGAAACACGGCTTTATTTTTTTTTCTTGATTGAGATTTTATAGGCAGTAAGGCAGGTGGATACTCCGTCCGGTGTAAAGGCAATGATTGCCGAGGAAGCAGCTAGGTTTTTGGGAGTCGAGGTGGCCCCAAAGCACTTAAATCTGCCAAATGCGCGTAACAAATCTGCACAAGGAGGAGGTTTTATAGAGAACCAGAGTGACGAGGGTTCCTCAGTAGGTTAATGTTTCACATACTTCAGTGGAATGCTCGTACCCTCATTGCTAATGGACAGGAACTTAAAAGATATTTAGAATATTTTATTAACAAGCCTGATTTGATATGTGTGCAGGAATCATGGTTAAAACCTTGTCTTGAGTTTGTGGTGTCTGGATATGTGAGTGACCGGCTTGATCGTATTGATAAGTCTGGAGGGGGTTGTGTGATATTTATTAGGAACAATGTGAGATATCAAAGAGTCTCTCTTAATACTCATTTGGAATGTATGGCAATAAGGGTTCGGGGTAAGCAAGGGAAAATCAATGATCATCAACTTTTATAATCCTTGCATGCGTCTTAATTACGCCTTAGATTAATTATTTCAGGTATTGGGAACTCCAGTGGTGTGGGTGGGAGACTTTAATGCACACAATCCACTATGGGGTAGTAGTAGTTGTGATTTTAATGGGAAGTTGAAGGTTTTATGGATAGGAACGGACTGGTGTGTATGACTGATGGTAGACCCACAAGGTTTGGTGTTAGAACAGGCAGGATGTCATGTATTGATCTGGCCCTGGTTTCTGCTGAGCTGACTATATTAGGGAAGTGGGACACTCTTGATAGTTGCTCAATGGGGAGTGATCACTTTCCTATTCTATTAAGGTTTGGGAAATCTCTTCTAACAGAAGGGCAGGCCAGACCTTAAATTTGGGATTTCAGCCGAGCTAAATGGAATCTATTTGTTGAGGGATGTTTTAAAGATTTGGATAAAATTAGGAATGGTTCGGTGGATGAGTGGAATGACAGTTTGTGTGAGTTAATTTTGCAAAATGTATGCCGGTACATCCCTTTTAAGGTAAGTGGGATGAAAAGGGTAAATGTGCCCTGGTGGAATAGGGCTTGTACAACTGCTATAAGGGGAAGAAATAAAGCTTATAGGTTATTTAAGAGGTTTCCAACTGTGAAGAATTCCATTGTTTTTAAGAGATTAAGGGCAGTGGCAAGAAGGACAATTAAAGTAGCTAAGAGAGAGTGCTGAATGAAATACTGTAGTAAATTGAGTGTGGAAACATCAGTGGCAGAGATTTGGTCGGCTGTGCATCGTATGGCAGGTGACTATACTCGAAGAACTATTCCAGTTCTTGAAGATAGAGGGATAGAGGCCTTAACCAATGATCAGAAGGCAAATATGTTGGCTAAAAAGTTTCAAAAGATTCATTGTGGTGATAACATAGGGGAAGATGGGATTAGAGAGAGAAATGAAACATTGATTTATCAGAAGTATAAACTTGAAATAATGAGGATAACTCTGATCCTGTTCATTTATATTTTACTCTTAAGGAACTACAGAGGGCAATTAGTAAAGGGGGTAAAATGGCTCCAGGTAAGGATGGTTTAGTGTATGAGATTTTTAAGCATTTTGATTGTATGTTTTTGTCAGAAGTGTTAGCTCTTATTAATAATATATGGGAAGAGGGGGTGGTACCTGAAGCATGGAGGCAGGCTGTGGTGATACCAATTTTGAAACCAGGGAAGGAAGCTAAAAATCCAGGATCTTATCGGCCAATTGCATTGACAGCATTCTTGTGTAAAATTATGGAAAGGATGGTAACTGATAGATTAGTGTATAAGTTAGAAAAAGAGGGTAGGTTTAGTAACATTCAGAATGGAATTTGATTAGGAAGAGGGACAATTGAGTCTGCTTTGTTGCTGGAGTCAGAGGTTCGAGAAGCCAAAATTAATAAGGACATTGTTGTGGCTGTGTTTTTGGATATAGAGAAGGCATATGACATGTTGTGGAGGGAAGGCCTTGTTATCAAGTTATATGATGTAGGAATTCGAGGACGAATGCCAAATTGGATTAAAGCTTTCTTGCAAAATAGGAAAATTTTGGTTAAAGGGGCTATATGCAATTTTCTGAAATTTAAACTCGCGACTGACCCCATGTGGCCAAAAACGGAACTGCTCTTCCTTTCTTCTCGCTCTCGCAGCGCGCGCTCGTGCGCCGGCCGCTCTCTATCTTACCTCAGAGAAGCTGTCCCTCCACCCACTTGAAAAGTAAAATCTAATAGGCGGATCGGTTAGTGCTTCGTTTGTGCAGATTTGTGCAGGTAAAATTATCGTTTGTGCTGCTTTGGTTTTTGAGTTATTAAAGGTCACCGTCCCCCCAGACAGCTTCAAAAAGGACCAAAATAGTCTACTTTTTTAGTGCTTCGTTTGTGCAGATTTGAGCAGGTAAAATTATCGTTTGCGCTGCTACTGTTTCTGAGCTATAACAAGTTTTATTTTTGCGTGATGACGTCACCGTCCACCAGACAGCTCCAAAACGGACCAAAGTAGTCTACCCTTTTAGTGCTTCGTTTGTGCAGATTTGTGCAGGTAAAATTAACGTTTGTGCTGCTACCGTTTCTGAGATATACACTTGAAAATGTTTTTCAAATAGCCGTGTGTCTTTTGTGTGTAAATGTGTTCAATAACTTAATTTCCCTCTGGGATCAATAAAGGATTTTTGAAGTTTTTTGAATTGAGTTGAATTGAATAAAGTTCTGCAAGAAAACCTTATGTCTCCTTATGTTTTTAAATGATCTAAATTTGTTGCACATTCAATTCAATTCAAAAATACTTTATTGATCCCAGAGGGAAATTAAGTGTTGGTATAGCTCATATAATTAATTCTTTAAGGAATTGTTGTAGATAATGATAGCTGTGGGCAGGAAGGATTTCCTGTAGCGGTCTATATTGCAGCGAAACTGAAGAAGCCTCCGACTGAAGATGCTCTGTTGTTGTATGACTGTCTCATGAAGGGGATGCTCAGGGTTGTCCATAATTTTTTTTGATTTTATGAAGAATCCTTCTTTGCATCATGATCTCCAGATGTTCCACAGTTGTCCCAAGAACAGAACCAGCCTTCTTTATCAGGTTGTTTAGCCTATTTAAATCCCTGGCTCTGATGCTGCTACCCCAACAGATGACGGCTGAAGAGATTACACTCTCCACAACAGACTTGTAGAAGATCTCCAGCATCTTGCTGCAAACCTTGAAGGACCTAAGCTTCCTCAAGAAGTACAGTCTGCTCTGTCCCTTCTTGTAGACTGTTTCACTGTTGCGCCTCCAGTCCAGTCTGTTGTCAAGGTGAACTCCGAGGTATTTATACTCCTCAACCACCTCCACTTCTTCTCCCATGATGCAAACACTTTTTGACTCATCCCTGTTTCTTCTGAAATCTACAATCATCTCCTTTGTTTTGTTCACATTCAAGGTGAGACGATTGTTTCCACACCATGTCACAACCAGCTCTCTGTATTCAGCTTCTTGTCCATCTCTGATACACCCGATAATTGCAGAGTCATCTGAGTATTTCTGCAGATGACAGTTCTCTGATTTGTACTGGAAGTCTGAGGTGTACAGAGTGAAAAGGAATGGTGAGAGTACGGTCCCCTGTGGTGCTCCTGTGCTGCTGACCACCTGGTTTGACACACAATTCTTCACTCTCACAAATTGTGGTTTGTTGGTCAGGTAGTCATTGATCCAGGCGATTGTTGAGGGCTCCACCTGTGTCTTCAGGAATTTCTGACAAAGCAAATCAGGCTGAATTGTGTTAAGTGCACTGGAGAAATCAAAGAACATGATCCTCACAGTGCTGCCTGCTTTGTCCAGATGACAGTGGGTTGGTTGAAGTAGGTGGATGATGGCATCTTCAACTCCAACTCCACAGCGATAAGCAAACTGCAGTGGGTCCTGATATGTTCTTGTTTGCTCACTCAGCGGTGCCAACAGGAGTCTCTCCAGGACCTTCATGATGTGGGATGTCAGGGCAACAGGTCTATAGTCATTGATGACTGATGGGTGAGTTATTTTGGGTACTGGAACAAGGAAGGATGTCTTCCACAACACTGGAACCTTCTCCTGAGTTAGGCTAAGGTTGAAGAGGTGCTGCAGAATCCCACAGAGCTGCTCTGCACAGGCCTTCAGGACTCTGGGACTGACACCATCTGGACCTGCAGCCTTGTTCCGGTTTAGTTTCTCCAGCTGCCTCTTCACCTGACGGTTGGAGACAGACAAGTGGGAGGGGGAGGCAAAGGGGGTAGCAGCATTTCCTGACTTGGTTGAAGTCAAACTTGTGGAATTAGAAGAGTCCATGGCTGAGGTGAAGGATAAAACATCTGAAGTGTAACATAAAAGCTGTTGATCATAGGAGAGTGGGATGTCTGTTTGGCTGGGAACAGGAGAGGGGGATGCTGAGCTAGTTCCTGAACTGAACCTGTTGAAGAATATGTTCAGTTCATTGGCTCTGTCCAGACTTTCATCTATCCAATCCTTCCTGTCCTTAAAACCTGTGATCTTTCTCATTCCTGACCAGACATCTCTGATATTGTTCCTCTGTAGTTTGTTCTCCAGCTTCTTCCTGTATGCCTCCTTGCTGTCTCTGATCTTGACCTTAAGTTGCTTCTGTATACTCCTCAGTAATTCCCTGTCTCCCTCCCTGAAGGCTCTTTTTTTCTTGTTTAGCAGTTCCTTCAGGTCACTGGTGATCCAGGGTTTGTTATTAGGGAAGCATCTCACTGTTCTGGTGGGGATGATGTTGTCCACACAGAAGTTTATATAGTCAGTCACACACTCAGTCATGGCATTGATGTCCTCTCCATGTGCTTGGCAAAGAGTAATCCAGTCTGTGGTTGCATAACAACCCTGCAGGGCTTCTTCAGCTTCCTGTGACCATTTTCTCACAGTTCGTTTTGACACAGGTTGCCTCTGAACAAGTGGTTTATATTCTGAACAGAGAAAAACAAGATTGTGATCTGATTGTCCCAGAGGAGGTCTTGTTTTGGACATGTATGCATCCTTTATATTTGCATAAAACAAATCCAATGTCCTGTTTTCTCTTGTAGAGCAGCTGACAAACTGTTGAAATGTTGGAAGTGTAGTAGAGAGCAAGGCATGATTAAAATCACCAGATATTGCCACAAATGCATTGGGGTGCTGTGTCTGTAGCTTAGCAACAACGGAACTGATGACATCACATGCAGTGTCGGCAACGGCTGAAGGTGGAATGTAAACAACTGCCAAAATTACACTGGTGAACTCTCTTGGTAAATAATATGGACGAAAACTCACTGCCAAGAGTTCGACATCTGGGCTGCAGAGACGACACTTCACAGTAACATGTCCTGGATGACACCACCTGTTGTTGACAAGCACTGCTACTCCACCACCTTTTCTTTTTCTGCTCTTCTTCAGATCTCTGTCTGCTCGTACAGTCAGGAAGCCTGGCAGACAGACGTTTGAATCGGGGATATGATCCAACAGCCACGTCTCAGTAAAACACATAACACTGCATTCACTGTACTCTGGCTGAGTCCTTGTAAGGGCTTGGAGTTCATCCATCTTGTTAGCCAGTGATCTTACGTTGCCCATTATGATCGATGGAAGAGATGGCTTGAACTTCCTCTTTCTCTGTCTCCTTTTCGCTCCTGCTCTGCATCCACGTCTCCTCCTTATCAACTCATCAGGGATTTGTGGCTTCAATTGAGGTATTATTTCAGCTTTTGCGATGTTAATCAAATGCTCCCGGCTGTAAACCACATTGTTGCCATGGTTACGCATCATAACAAATTGTCAAAAAGGGAAGAAATTACAGCAAAAATCCTTCGAGCTTCACAGCACCAAAAACTAGAAAGTATACAGGTCAAAAAAATGCAATCTTCTTTAAGAAAAAAGAAGAACCAATGTACAAAAAAACAAAACTTAATATGTAGCCAACAGAGCCTCTCCAACATGCAGCCACCCAGAGCAGCGCAATTCTAGAATTTACATCTACATTAATCAATTTTACTTGTTCAATTATGTTCCTTTTATAAATTCAAGATTCTAGTTTATAAAAAAAACAAAAAACATGCACATATCGAGGAGGGTAACCCCTGTCAACGGTTCGCCTCCTCGATATGTGCATGTTTTTTAAATATAAGGTTAGCCTTTGCAAATGTCGCACCTGTCTTAACCACTGTCCCACACATCCCCCTGCAGAACATATGAGACATGCTAGACATATGTTAAAGTGGATGTTTTTTATTCAAACTAAATCTTTATTGAAATAAACAGAACAATCTACATTGCCATATTTTTTACAACAAACGAACAAGCTAGCAGTCTTTGCATCAAATAAAAGTTTGGCAGGAAAGGTCTTTCAAGTAGCCTAGTATTTTATTGTTTTTTTTTTTTTTTACAACCCTTTTTATTTTTTGAACAAGGAAAGAGTATATTTCAATTAAACTTTAGATACTGAGTTAATACATGGTATAGTATACATGTTTTTAGATATTGAGCAAATACACAGTGTAGTACACATGGTAATTCACTGTATTTTCATTTTAAAAAACAGATACTTTTATTTGCAGATTCAAGAAAACATTTAATAAAGCACTTAAAAAATAGCCAGTGCACTGGACCAAAGTACTGTACAGTACATGTTAATGTATAAAACAACATTCAGACACAGAATAATACCAACAATGCAATTTAAGTAGCTCTATGTGCTAATGCGCTAAAATTTGCTATGTGTAGGTTGGTGGAGAACTGGGTTTTTATCTCCATGCGGAATTGCGCCGCTCAAGGTGGCAGCATGTTGGAGTAGCTCTGTTACTTTGGTTCATATTTTTTTCTTTTTTAAAACTTTAATTCTTCCATTTCTGGTAGAAACATTGTTTTTGTGGACAACTGTTCTCTCTGGTTTTGAATGCTGTGCAGCTGGAAGGATTTTTTGCTGATACTTTTTATTTTTGGACATTTGTTATGATGCATAACCATGGCAACAAGGTGGTTTACAACTGGCAGCGGCTGATTAACATCACAAAAGCTCAAATAATACCTCAACTACAGCCACAAAACCCTGATGAGTTGAAAAGAAGACGCCATAGATCCAGAGTATCTTCTACATCAGACTGTCATACAACTACAGAGCGTCTTCAGTCAGAGGCTTCTTCAGATCTGCAGCGCGCTACAGGAAATCATCCCTACCCACAGCCATCAGCATCTACAACAAATCTTTGAAGGAACTTGCATAATGAGTTACAACAACATTTAATTTCCCTTTGGGATTAATAAAGTAATTTTGAATTTGAATTGAATTGAATTGATTATATAGCGTAGATCAGAAGTCATCATTTGATCCATCCTAATCATAGTTTCTTTTAATTCAGATTTAGATGCCTCGAAAGCCATCTGTATACAGAGACTTTTTGCAGTCCATTACAATTCAAAAGAGGCCATATTCCAAAATGGCAAAATAGCTACTACAGCTGTCTCGGTATGGATAGAGATGAGTCATCAGCTAGAAGACAATATGTCAGCAAAGGCCCTGTACACTTTTGTGAAGCTGAATAGACATAACATCTGGTCAGTTTTGGAAATCAGTGATTAGGAAAGTGATGGTGAAACAGAGGTAGACTCCAGTGGCATTTCTTCTGGTCAAGAAAACTGTCAGGCCTTTCAGCTTGAGGTACCTTTTGAAGTCTGGGTGAAGTTCATTCCTGAAAAGGTTGAATATAAAGACAAGTTTTCTCCTTCTCAAAAAAGAGAATATACAATTTTGAAGCCTGGGACTTGGACTCATATGATGAACGATCTTATCTGGAAGAAGGTCACACGGCTATTTGAAAAACATTTTCAAGTGTATATCTCAGAAACGGTAGCAGCACAAACGTTAATTTTACCTGCACAAATCTGCACAAACGAAGCACTAAAAAAGTAGACTATTTTGGTCCGTTTTGGAGCTGTCTGGGGGGATGGTGACGTAATCACGCAAAAATAAAACTTGTTACATCTCAGAAACTGTAGCAGCACAAACGCTAATTTTAACTGCACAAATCAGCACAAACGAAGCACTAAAAAAGTAGACTATTTTGGTCCGTTTTGGAGCTGTCTGGGGGGATGGTGACCTTTGAATGACCTTAAAATAAAGTTTAATATCTCAAAAACCAAAGCAGCACAAACGTTAATTTTACCTGCACAAATCTGCACAAACGAAGCACTAACCGATCCGCCTATTAGATTTTACTTTTCAAGTGGGTGGAGGGTCCAGCTTCACTGAGGTCTCAAACCTTCTATCTTTTTCGGGCACTTGTCAGGGGTTTAACTTTCTTAGCCTTTTGTGGAGTTACTGTTGGTGTCAGAGTTGTCCTGGGTCTCTTCTGTGTATTCGCACAATCCATTTAACTGCTTGCGAGTGCTGACTACCGGTAGTGGCAGAGTGATCTGAAACATTTAACATGAACGCGCTTGACGTCACATCCGCAGACAGCGCGGGAAAATCGGACCCGACAGAAAATAGAAAAAATTGGATACAGGCTTATAGGTGCACCCACTATGAGCTGACAAGGTGTCAGTATGCCCATCAGGAGATGTTTGAGTCATAAATGGTCAAATAAAAAGGCCTTTACGTTTATTTGGGGGGAAAAGTTGCATATAGCCTCTTTAATATGTACTGACTCAGCTGCTGCTTTGGTGGCATTAGAGTCAGGAGTGTCGAAGGCTAGGCAGGATGTGATTTTTGAAATTTTTATTGCATTATATAAAGCTGAAGCTGCAGGATTGGCGGTGGCTTTCATGTGGGTCCCAGCTCATGTCGGAGTTTCTGGAAATGAAAGTGCAGACGCTGTAGCGAAAAATGCATTGAACTTGGAGGATGTTACTGCTAGGATACTCTGAATATTGTAACATGGTAGGACAGGTAATGTGGGGTAAATGGCAAAACATTTGGGACTCAGAGGGAAGAGGGAGACATTATTATTCATTACAAAGCACCGTTAAAGGGGGGGACACCACCTGGGGGGAAAGTAGAAGAGACCAAGTAATTTTTACTCGTTTGAGACCAGGACATTGTGGATTGGCTCCAGACCTGGCTATGATGGGAAAGAGAGCTGAGGAACTCTGTGCATGTGGCAGTAAAATTAAGACAGTTCTGCATGTCCTTATGGAATGTAATATCTATAACCGTGATGTAGTTCTTTTAGCAGACAGTGAAAGGCAGTAATACCCCAGGAGGCGTCTAGTCTGCCGGAAAAGCACAAGAAGAAGAAGAACATACTATCTGACCAGCAGGTGGCAGCATCACCCCACGTTCTCAGAGCCGTTCTTTCCGCTTGTAACGACGACATATTCATGCGACGGAAACGTTTCCCTCTCTGAAGCCGTGAGTGCTGATGTGTTTCTAAGAGACAGAGACCTCAGGGTCTTATTATTTTATGCCGGCATAATAACAGCGAGCAGCGGCGGCTGGTGAAAGGTCCATGACAGAGAAGACCCAGTGGAGGAGGAGATCCTCGGCAGATACAAGCAGAGGGAATGGCGGTGAGAGAATCAGACACATTCATCATAAAGCTGGGACTGAAGCTGGGATAGTGGCTCATATCTGTATGAAGCGACTGTCGTTAACCCTGCTGACACAACGAGACCATCACAAGCGATTCAAACACAATAACATCACATTTTAGCATCTTTTTCAGGTTTGATAACATCCAGAAGAGGGAGTGCGCTGTCATACCTCTGGCTTCAGAAACACTCTGCTTTTGTAGCCGTTTAAGTCTTTCTACGTCACCATTTTCACTGAAATATTAAACAAACAACTTACCTATGGCCAATTTAAACTTTTTAAACATGCATCCAAATGTAAGCATAAACCAGATCCGTGTCTACTCAAACCAGAAATGACAACAAACAACCATTTTAATGTTATTCCTTGATTCATTTTTTACAGTCTGAGATCCTTTTATCCAATCCCATGCCTGATCAAACCTGTTCACAATATCCAGGATTCAAAAGAATGAGATGTACAGTGTCTTCAAAAAGTATCACATTTTTCACATTTTGTCACGCTAATACCACTAAATGTACTTTACTGTATTGTGATTTTATTAATAGTCCCACACAGATTAGGACATAATTGTAAAGGAGGATGGACAAAGATACAATGTTTACAGATATGTGTAGTTGGATTTAGGTCTTGACTTTGACTAGGCCATTCTAACCATTATTATGATTCAAACTACCCCACTGCTGGTCTCACTGTATGTTTAGAGTAATTTCCCAGCTGGATGGTAAAGCTCAGCCCTGTCTCGTGTCTTTTGCATTAGGGGCATTTATTATATTTTTTTATCTTGAAAATCACTTACCATGATACAAATTTTGATTCATTGTCTAAATAAATTCCAATTATTGATGAACTTGACAGTATTGTTGGAATTGTTCTCCACTGAACCCCCCCCCCCCCCCCTTTGCATGAGAGCCACAATTAATTTGAAAATATAAATAAAGGCTCTTTCAAAGTGCTGGTTAGTGGTAGAAATCATACCAATATATGTTACTGGTGTTCTGAAGAAGCTTATTTGAAATAGGTATGTTTTTCAAGAGCAGTATTGGTTTTTAGGTGGCTATATTATATCTCATCACAATGTGGTTGTCCTTTTGGCACTTCTATCCACGGGGTTGTCACATCACAGCAGCCGCCCTGACTCCACAGATACATGCACAGGGACTTGGCAGATAAAAAAAAAAAAAAAATGGATGGCCTGCACCCCCCCGATTATCCCCACTAAGAAACAGAAATCCAAAGGGGTACCTCCTGAGCCCGGGTCACCTGCTCTACCACCCGAGCCACTGCCGCACCCCTTACCTTTTATTGTTATCACAGTAGAACCATATAATAAATATCATGATGAAATGTTAAGTCCATATCACCCACCCCTATTTTGCACCCTCTAGCAGCTTTTATTCCAGGATTGTTCCTTAGTCTTTGTGTGGCTGTTTTTTCACTAATGTTCTCTGGGAACATCTGAGGCATTCACTGAACACAGACTTACACACAGGTTGAGCGTTTTTTCCTAACAAGGAGAGTTCTGAATGGTTGGTCTAAAATATAAGTTCACCACACACTTTTCAGATTTTGTTGTAAAAAAAAAAAAGAAAAAAAACCTGCAATTACATTCTACCTCACAATTGTGTACTACTCATAAAATTAAATAAACACATTGAAGTTTGTGTTTGTAAAGTGAAAAAATGTGAAAATGATTAAGGGCATGAATACTTTCGCAAGACACTGTAGACCTTGGACAAGTAGAAGGTGTCAACAGGCTGAGAAGATAATTCAGCTATCTAAATCAGGTGTTTTGGAGAAAGGACACAGCAGCATTATCTTTTGGACTGCAGGATTACGGTAAACGCACTCATTCAAAAGGGGAGCATGCTATGAGTGCTAACCACCAAGGTACTGTGCTCTCCCCAAAGACAACATCACATACTTTAAATAGTATGTTTACACCAACAAAGAAACTCCCAGACTTACTAGGCGTAAACTTTCCATATCTCACAATAATGTGCAGGTTGGCCTCAGATAGAAACAGATGAAACTGGACAAACGCAAAGCAGAAGTAGATATTGGAATCCTAAAAGGTCAAAGAAAGATTCTGAAAGACCTTCAGAAAGCTTGATTAGCTTCTGCTTAAGGCCACTTTAAGAGTTGTAGAAGGTCTGGTTGTTTGGGGGCAAGTTATGAAAAAACAAAACAAGGGATGACTTGTTAGGGATGTACAACAACTTGGATTGAGTTAATGAAGTCTGGAAAGTTAAGAAAGAAAATACTGAATGTGAACTTTTACAATTTTATCTTAAGTTTGTTTTATTTATTTTATTTGGACAATAACTGATTCATATGTAAAGGAACATTTTCTGTTGACTGAAACTAAAACTCATCAACTCATCTGACAATAAAATAGAAATCGGAAGAAAGAATTGGCTAATATTATGTTTGTATATTATGGGGTTGAAAACAGTTCAGCAATGCTCACCAAGCTTTCTGTTTGTTTTTTTCCCTGAAGCCCAAAGGTAAAGTTGGAACAAAAGGAAAGAAGCAGATCTATGAGGAGAACGAGGCGACGCTCAAGTTCTACACAAGAGTCATCCTTGGAGCCAATGTAAGACGGATACATACATTCACTTTTGGTCTCTCTTTAGCAAAGATACCAATCCTAAAGGAGTATCTTTTGTGACGTCAATGTTTATGTTTTCTCACAATGCATTATGGTATTGTGTGGCATTCTATTGTTTTGCAACTTTCGAGGACGATTTAGCAAAGCTGATGGTTCATTCTTGCTGTGTGGTTAATTGTACGGCCCGTTGGGGTCCTGATTAAAGTTTTTTTCGAAATCCCTCTGAAAAGGATCCCGAAAAATGAACAAGATGGCTCCAGGCAATAAGGAGATTAAACCCGGACGATCCGAAGAAAGCCTGGATTCCTGGAGCGTTCATTTCTAGATTCCTATAATTTTGGATGAAAACATCTATTTTTTCACCTAAATCATATTGATAGAGGGTCCATGTCTTTTTAACGTGATCAGAATTAAAGAATATATTGTGCAGCATCGGTTTGAGACCTGCAAGCTTCACTGGTACGTGCAGCAGTTGTTAGTCCTATCCTGACAGCTGCTTCTACTTTGAACATTAAAGCCGCTACATGTCTGCATGTTTCTCCGAGACTGAATTTAAAAGAAGAACGCTGTAAGCGGTGATATTCTGTTTTTCACTAGAGAACAGACACCATTAAAATGATCATGTTACTGTACTACTAAGATTGTACAACAGCGACTACATTTCCAAAAATAAATAAGGCGCTGATAAATGTAGATTTACCCAGCTTTGCAGTCGCAGTGAGGATTTTGCCGTTCTCTTTAGCGATCACCCACGGGAGATGTGAATCACGCTGAGACTCGGCTTGCCCAGGTCTGACCTCTGTTTTCAGGAGGACCACAGCTTTCTGTTTCATAAAAGAGCTTGGCCCAACTTTTCTTGAAATAAAGTAATCGTAGGCCTCCAGACTTTTGAATTTGTCGTGAGTAAATGGTCCATGGCTTTCTATTAGGTAGGAATAAATGTCTCCCCAGCAGATTTGTGGCGTAGACACCGACGAATCAGACCAACGTTTTTGATCATCCCAGATATCATATGGGCTTTGAATAATCTCAACTTTGTCATCAGTGCAGATTTTAAGCTTCTCTGTAAACCGTTTCCTGTGTTCAGACGTTAAAGTGTGTATACATTGGGGATTTCGCCCGCTAACTCGCTTAAAAACGTTTGTTGCCTCTATACCGCCTGCCATTTTTGATTTTTTTCTTGCCACCCAACCGCCCGCGCATGCGCACAACGATGTCAACAAAGATCCTCCTATTTACTGATGTCATTCAAGACTGGGTACTGTATTGTATAATTAGTGTCACAATCTTGGTACGTACTGATTTAGGATTCTTTCCAAGCTCTTTCTTGCAAGCAAAACCCAAATCAGTCTAGTAGTGAGAGACTGTCTAATCTACAGCACCAGAGAACTTTACTGAAAATAAACTGCACCTAGATTTAGTAGTAGCTTAATAGTGTTATTGAAGTTCTTTAATAAAAGAGATGAGAGAGATTCCTTCAGATACTCAGAGGTTTTAATACAGAGAGACTTGGTTGATCAAACAAGGAAGTACAGCGTTAACAGAGAAAATATGCGATACTGACCTGCCTTCCAAAACAAGACACAGGATTATATAGGTTCAGTAATCATGAGCCTATCACCTATGATATTACAAACAAACATTTCTCAGTCGGTAAGCATTTGACTCATTAGGCGTAGAAGATTTGATATAGAAGCATAATCAATGTATGTCAGGACATTCTTAGACGTAAAAGAGAGTTGCCATGCCAACCTAGGCTGTAAGAGTCTGAATCAGCAGGTTTGACCTGACCTAAATTCATACAGTGTCACTTAATCAGATAGTCACCATATCATAAAGAAGAGACACATAGTAACTATCAGTATGTGAACTACACAGAACAGAACATTACATTTCTTCCACAATAATAGTGATGATTGCCCAGATTATTGTATTGTTTCTGCTTTTCATATAGTTGAATATAAAAGACAAGCTGATGTTAGTCAGGCTACCCGTCTGAGTACAGCCTGCAGTTTTAAGAAAAGTGATGGTTGGAGCTCCTCTAGTTTCTACACATTTTCTGTGTGGCAGGAAACATTTTCAAATGAGGAACAAATAGTTAAAGCCTGCTGAGCAGCAGTGCACAGCAACAGGTAGGGTAGAAGCAGCACAGTGTTAGTATACACTCCATCCAGCCGAGAAAACTGCAGTCACTCTTTGGCTTCTTAATTTAAAAAGAGTTTAAGCCATAAGAACGTTATGAAATAAAGATCATGACATTGAGCTGTTAGCATGTCATAATGGTCATGAGACTGTCATACAGCAATGGTCTTCAGTCAGAGGCCTTGTCAGTAACGTTGCAAGAATGACTGCTACTGGAGATCCTTCCTTCCCACAGCATCACCTTCCACAGTGATTCTTTGAAGATACCTAGATGATATGAGTTAGGACAACATTTATTTTCCCTTTGGGATAAACAAAGTATTTTTGAATTGAATTGAATGAACAATGTCCTTGGTATACTCTGGTGCCATTTATATTAAATCAAAGAAGCTGTTCTCCTGGGTTATAAAAATGGGTTCCAAAACTTTGGCTTGGGAGATCTGGGGGTTCAGTTGACTATGTAAGGTTTTATCGGATCAGAAAAATACTCAGGAGCTTGGACTGTTCAGTTCCTTAAAAAGTTAGAACCAAGATTTAATTAGAAATTCTCTTAATTTTGATAAATTAGAATAATTTAAATCTGTGAGTTCTTCTGTTAGTTCCTGTTAAGTCTTGCTGAGGAGTTTTCTACAACTACAAGAGGTGCTTAAATATATATATTTTTAAAAACCTATTGCACTAATCTAAACAATAGAAAATACGAAGACTAGAAAATACAATCCAGTTCATCGTGTGACTTTTCACAGGTTTCATTACTTTTGTAATACTTAAGTGAAAATGTATGATAATGGTTTAAGGATGCTGTTTGGTCAAACATGAAGTTCCTCACACTTGAGTGGATGACTTGATTCTAGAAGGTTTGACACGTTGCCTGATTTATGAATCATGGTGATGATCCGACATTCTGCCTTATCACAGTGCATTTATAGATAGCTATTCTGATGAGATTACCACAACTAATTGCGTTTCTCCTGCAGGTGATATATGCTGCTGTGAATTTTTTAGTTTTCTACAGTTGCTCCACATTTTGGACCTGGGTGAGTGAATCCATGATTTTCCAAACTGTCCGAACATATACATCTTGCTGTCCTTCCTGGGCCTGAATTTGTCACGCTCCCTGAAGCTGCTGCTGCTGTTTGCACTCGCTGTGTATGTCGGGAGTTACCGCTCCATGTCGGCCATGGCCAAGCCAGCATTTGCTGAGGATGGGAGTCTCCTGGATGGAGGAATAGACCTAAACATGGAGCAGGGAATGGCAGAGTAAAGTTGTATTAACAATACTACATAAATTATGGTTGTGGCATTTGCCAGAAAATGTGGTAAAGACACTTCGCTGATAATTTGCTTTTTTCTTTATTTTGGTTTTAGGCACCTGAAAGATGTGATCTTGCTCACTGCCATAGTTCAAGTGCTTAGCACCCTCTCTTCTTATTTCTGGTACCTTTGGTTGCTGGTAAGAACATTTTCTAGAAAGTGTCCAGTTGGTGCTACTGATTTTTTTAATTTTTAATTTTTAAATAATTTCTGATACTTTGTCTTCTTCTCATGGCATATTTTTTCTTTGTGCGTGTTTCAGGCCCCTGCTCGGGCTCTTCACCTGCTTTGGGTGAACTTTTTGGGCCCCTGGTTCATGGCCGAAAACCCTTCAGCACCAGAGGAGGTGAATGAGAAAAAGCAGAGAAGACAAGAGCGCAGACAGATGAAACGATTCTAATGCTGCAGAGTAGACTGAGCATATTTTTATACACACAATCTAATATACAGAAAGCGGGGAACTCGTAAGTTATTCAGGAAGACATTTTTTGTTATTAAGTTAAATCCAGTTGAAATCTGATGCAGTGGAATCTTGTTTTCCTTGTTTGTTTTCTGTCCGCTTTCTCCTGTAATCTAATTCTCTCCCTATATTATGAAATGAAATGTTCCCTATTTAGATTATGCCGCCCTCCAAATCTCATTTGTCTTCATGGCAAGATTTAAGAGTTTAGCTTTTGCAGAATGCTTTCAAACCACCAACCCCCTGCTGTTCTCCTTTTTGGTTCCACACCGCTGTCCAAAAACACTTTTGTAATATGTCTTTAATTTCAGGGTTGTTGCTTTTTTTGAAGTCCCCTGTATCGCTCTGTGTACTGTTGTTACAAAATCAAACTTAAAGCCTTAATAAGAGAATGGGAACAAATTTGCAATAAATAAATCTCCATGTGTGTTGAGTTTTTCATGACATAAGAGCTGTTCTCACACGTCTCCCAGTTGTCCAGCAAAGCAGAAAGGTTAAATAATACCACTCAAAGCGCTTTAAACTGGATCCACATTTGCACTGTCAAACACGCACACATTCATACACCGATACAGAGCTCGGTAGGCAACTTGGGGTTGAGTGCCTTGCCCAGGGGGACATCGACATGTGGCAATAGGAAGCTGGAATCGAGCCTATGACCCTCCAATTGCAAGACAACTACTTTACCTACTGAGCCACACTCGCCCTTAAACCTTAGAGGTTTTTCTGATAAGCTTAAGCTTGTTTTTAGTTTAAAGAATTCTCTAACAGAAGTTCGCACAAGACCGTAGCGGCCCATTCAAAGAAAAAATAAACTGTTTTCATTCATAGTGTAATACATCGTCAGGTACACATACTGGACACCCTTTCTTTTACATTAACTAAAGGAAAATACATTCCTGTTACTGCTGCATAAATATTAATTTCCCATTTCATATTTATTCATTGCACAGGAACTGAATGAGTGAAACTTTTCTTTGGCCAGTATAGCCAGTTCTTTGAGACTGGTCACTCAGCCATCCACCCAAATATGGCTCAAAGAAATAGTTTTTTTCCTGCCTTTGATGCAGTAAGCTCCGCTGAGAAGTTCCAATATGTTTATGGTTTATGTTTGGGGTTTGACTGGGCAATTTAAACACCGATACTTTCAGCCGTTGTATTGCAGATTAGCTTCTTTGTTTGGGGTTCATTGTCTTGTAAATGAGCCGCTTTGGAACAAGGTTCAGCTGTCGGACAGATAGCATGACATTTGACTCTAGAACATGATGGTTTTCAGTGAAGTTCATGCCTGACCAAGTGAGGGCGTCGTGCCTCGGTCTTGTGGCAATAAAACAAGCCCAAATCATTACTCCTTCACTTCCCTGCATGAAATGTGCTCTGAGGTGTTCATGCAGATTTCAGAAGATACCTGCTTTGGTCTCATCTGTCCAAAGAACATTGTAGAAGTCCTGTGGGTCATTCAGATCCACCTTTGCTAACCAGTCATCCTGCCATATTGTTTCAAAAGCATAAATAGTTTAGTCTTTTCTTTTACTTTTCCTTACTTGATCTTCAACATCCTAATCAAGGTCTGATGTGGAGCTCTTTGTTTTTCTCTAAAATTTCTCTGAGCAGTGGAGACTGACATTGGGTTGAATTTGCTGTGATGTCCGCTCCTGCCAAGATTCATTCATAAAGAACCTTTCTTCCTGTAGAATGATGGACTACAATTGAGCAGATTGAGTTGAGTTGATTGTCTACATGGGAGTGTTCATCAAAAGCTCCACCTACCATTAGCCAAGGCAAGGCAATTTTATTTGTATACCACACTTTCAACAACAAGGTAATTCAAGGTGCTTTACATGATTAGGGGATAAAATAAAAATGGCAATAAAACAGACAAAGCATTACCCAACTATCTCTGCATATGAGTGCACAATGTCAATAAAAGGTTGCATGTAGCTTATGTAACATAAGTTGCAGTTTGTTGCCACAGTGTCAGCTGGCTTCATAAGCTTCTGAGGTTAATTCACAACATTTGAGTTTAAATACAGCCACATCTGAGGATGTATTTTAAGGCAGCACTTCATACACCCTACTTCCTTGTGTGACATCATGAAAAAAACAAACAAAAAACAAGACATTGGGAAAAGGACTGTGAACCTCCACCAGTCTGACTTTCCAGATACGTGAAGGTGCCATGTTGAGCTGTTCAGACCTTTATTTCAAATATAAATGGCATGGGAATGTCCTTCCATTATGCTGTTTAGGAAGCTGACGGGTTCTGTGTCCCTAAGAGAAATTAGTTTTTGGTGTGAAATTTGCGAATCTACTTCAGAGCAAAAGAACAAGGGAGAAGGAAGCCTGGGAACACCATCCAAGCTGTGAAGTACAAGGCTGTGCAGGTGCAAGAAAAGAATATAATGTGGACATTTTGAAGCAACATATCAAGACATCAGCCAAAAACGTGAAGCTTGGGCACAATCGTGCCTCCCAAATGGACGATCACCCAAAACATGCTGCCAAATCAGTTACAAAGTTACATAAAGACAACAAAGTCAATGTTTCAGATCTCAGTCCCATGGAAAACCTTTAGGCAGAGCTGAAAAGTGCTATCAGAGCATGGCGGCCAAGTAACCTGGTCCAGTTACACCAGTTCTTTACCATACCACACCATTTTTATTTATATAGCACTTTCAAATGCAACAAAGGGGCGTTGCACAGAGTACTGAACATTTGTAACGCCATAAATAGAAAAAATTCAGGAGTTTAAATCATGCAGTTTAAAAAGCAGTTCTATGCAAACATTAAGGAATTTACTGTATTTGAAGAAAGTTAAACATTCTCTTAAAAAACATTTCTCATTATTTGGACATTTAGCAAATGTTGGCCATACGAACTAATCTGAAAAAGGAAAGGCTTTGTTTGATTTTTTGTTGGAAAGTGAGAAACATTTATGTCTGTACAAATTATGCAAATATTTGGTTTCAGTTGTAGCTATTAATAAACATTCATCAATTATAACTCATAAATTTAGTTTTGTTGATGTGTAAGACCAGGGAAATTGTTTCAAATTGCTTAAGGTTCTCTTTTGATTGCCCTCAGCTGTGTTTCAGCGGCTTTGTTAGTCTATGCAGGGTTGGAAAGATTTTTGCTTTTCAATGCAGTGTGACATGATTTGATTTATTCTCTTAAAAATCTTCTGCTGATTGTTCTTCAATAGTTATATCTGCAATAATCTCCCACTTGCCATTAGGCTTGAAGCACTGTGGCCTCCTGAATGAACAGACAGCTTTAGAGGGTTTTCCACACAGTACGCAGACAAATACTGTCAGAAATGATTATTTATTGGAGCATCACGTTAATGGCAGTAGCTGCAACACTTCAAAACACTCATTAGTCAATATTCAGTGGCTCTTGAAACTGCTCACCCATTTAGGATTAGTTGTTAGAGCTGACAGATAAATGCGCAGATGACAGCCTAATCCCTAAATACTGAAGATATGTTAAACCTCTCAGTGCAGCTTCCGTTTTCACCCAGTGACTTTAGCCTTATCCTCGAGGCAAAACGCTGTTTATTAGGTCTTCTAAGTTACTTTGTGTATCCACTGTTGACAAAGTGAATTGAGTGATTAAGCCAAAGCTCCAAAGAGAACCAGCGGGCCGGTAAAGCTCTGGTCTACTCCCAATAAAACTGCAAATTTTCTCAACAAGCTAAAACCTGCAGTGTGACTACAAAATGAAAAGGTTTGCTTTTATCTATTGCAGGAATCTAAGCAGCTCTTTTTTTGCTAACTTTACACATTTACGCCCACATTTCCTAACGTTTTTTTCAAAATGCCTGCTGCTTCTTTGACAGTGTCTTTCCCTCCCAGCTTTGCGGTCCTATACTGTCTCTATTATAGGGTTATAAACAAAGTAACCAAAATTAGAGCAGCTCTGCATCCAGTTGTCAGTGCCAATCCCAGATGTGGGCTTTGAGTTGAACCATGCTGCAGTGTAATTTAGTCCTGGGGCTCCTCACTTGCATGTAACCCGTCCCCCGCCCCCTATATACTCTCCCAAACACGCAAAAAACTCCACAGATGTTCTCTGTGTTCGTTGTGATCTCGGTAAAAGCATGTTCAGGAATTTTGTTGTTGTGACCATTTTTATTTCAAGTAAGCTTATTTCTTAAAATAATGTGCTTCATGGACAAATCTCTGTCTTGCCTGCAGTTTAAGAGTGGGAGGGCGAGGTCTTTGTTTACAATGGCAATATAACCGGGTTCATCCTGACAACATGAAATAAGGGAGTTAGAGTTGCATTCCTTTTTCCTTGCTTAGTGTGCTTGGCCTGAAAGAAAAAGCAGATATTCAGTGTAAAGTGTAAATGAATACTGGCATGTTGAGAATTGTCATCTAGGCTGAGATTAAAAGAAAAATATTTTGGACAATTGAAATAGATCTCTTTGTCTCACAGGGTCCAGCAAAGCACAATTTTACCATTTAAGATCCCCTTGGACTTGCTGAGTCAGACAAAACAGGAAATTGGAGGGCATTTGGGCAACAGTCGGGCCTTTGACCTTTGAACCCCAGCACACCCTGTCTTTGAAGTGCAGAGGGAGAATCATAAGCAATTACATGCATTGCAGTGAGTGTTCACTTGAATGTTCAGCCCGCACTGTGTAAACAGTATCAGAGCTTCTTGGAGTGTGTTCGGTAGAGCCGTGGGTGTAGTCCTCCTAAAGTCCATCATCTGGACTCTGTTTCGATC
Organism: Valencia hispanica; assembly: GCA_963556495.2. Classification (NCBI taxonomy): domain Eukaryota; kingdom Metazoa; phylum Chordata; class Actinopteri; order Cyprinodontiformes; family Valenciidae; genus Valencia; species Valencia hispanica. The sequence goes on along the minus strand of OY747701.1, from coordinate 20,755,439 downwards.
TTGTTTTGTCTAAACTAACCCACACACTATGCACTGTTTGGGTTGTAGTGAAACAGCACTCGCGCACAAACCCGACTCTTCAATTCAAAAAGCCTTATAAAGACCAAAAACCAGCGGCCTGTGATCCACTTCTCACATAACACGTAAGGATCACTATTTCTAGAATCACCATCATCCAGCTCAGAGATGACACCGGCTGGGCAGCGTTCACAGCTCCGGCCGTAGCCTTAAATGGAAGCTGTCAAGAATTCCTGCAGCATTTGACTCCCAGTGTGTGCGTGGGTGAGTGTGTGTGTGTGTGTGCGCGCGTGTGCGTGTGTGTGTGCGCCTGCTTGTGTAAATCTTGTTTAGAGGACATACATCTGTTTGCAGTCGCACTGTGGCAACCTGCCTCATTCCGAGAGAAAAAAAAGAGAACAAACCTATTAAGGTTTAAGGTGAGGGCTTTGTTTACAGCGAGGCAGGTCATTTTTATGGCCACAGTTATGTCTGGAGGGAATTTACTGAAGTCAGCGTAATGTCCTCTGAACTGATGGAGACATTTCAAGCATATGTCTTGGTGGCAAGCGCTCCACCCTCTTAGGGATTAGGGGATTGTCACCTCTGCTAAACGTCTCACTCCGTCCCCCTGCCAGGCTGTCACCTGCTCCTGCTTGTCACCACCAGAAAACTGAAAGCAGATCAATAAAACCACAAAATGACACGTATGCAATTTTGATATGCAACAGTCAAATGTAGATTATTTCAAAATATTAAATTATATCTTAATACTAGGACGTGCCTTTAGCTTTTCTTTAAATCATAAACTGAAGCTTAAATGAACTGTGGCATGGATAATGATGAATTTAACGTTGGCATATAAACACCTTGTTGAAAACGATCCATTCCTGTTTAACTGCTGCTGGTTAAAATTTCTGCTACTGTGGGAATGAAGCAGATATGAGGTGACGCAATCCCAAAAAAGCCCACAAAGGTAAAAATTAGGTGTAGTTTGCATCTTTCAATGTTGTATAGTGAGTTAAAAATGAATAAATTACACTCCAATGAAGATATATACTTTCCAATAACGTTTACCAGGTTTGTAAGAAACTAACTAATTGTGATTAAAACGATAAACAGTTTAATACAAAGTACAGTGAGCAGCTCAGTACACTTAAAACAGGTACTTTCTAGGCCATGGAAAGTACCATCCACCTCTTGGATGTCTTCTCCTTATTTTTTCCTTTCCAAATTAAATTGTGGCCAATATAATGTTGTTTTTTTGAGAAAATAAATAAATTAAATTAAATTAAAATTCAAACTGTTTTTCAGAAATGGAAAAACAGCATAAAGTAAGTGTTTACATAAATATTGGCCTCATCTAAAGTGAGTGCAAGTTGATGTGTGTCAAATGGTTGTACGTGTCTGTGAGCTCCCTGGTTCACCAGTATTCCTGCTACAGTTACAACATGAGGACAAATGAGTACTCCTAGTACCTCAGAGAAAAGTATCAGTCAGGAGTCGGCTACGAAGTGGTTTCCAACTCAAGATATCCCACAGAGTTTAGTACAATATTTTAACTACTTGGCCATCAGACAGCATGTTTTGCAAACACTGAGCACTGCTCTTCGCCACAAACTCACCATCTCCACCAAGAAGTACGATGGTGGCATCATCATGATATGAGGATTCCTCTCAGCAGTAGGTCCTGAAAGACTTGTAAAAATGGAGGGCCTTTATCTGCAGGTTTGGGAACAACCCAAGTCTAGTCCTAGAGAGCAACTATCCTGCAACTATTGGATACATCCCTGCTCCATCACATCTAAATCAAAAGGCCAGGTTCCTTCAGCATGTCATTCAGCTCTACAGAGGCCTCGTAACAAGCTGTTCGTTTGATTCCATGAACAGCCATGTTTTTGGACTGTGGCAGGAAAAGTCCTGAAAGAGTTTAGGCTGGGAGTGCAGCCTACCAGTAAATTAGAACTTTGATTCAGATTAGCGATCTTTGTATCATTTCATTCATCCGATATGCCCTTCTCACTTCCTGCAATCTCACAGTTTAGTTTCTCTGACAAATGACTAAAAAGCATCCAGAGCTCTCTAGCTTTAAATGATCCAGTGATATGATGAATCCACTGCAACATTGCTAAATACAACTTGTCCTCGGTCAGGATCAAGAACAGATTTTATTTCAAAAACCACACAGCAATCTTCCCTCCCTCCATTCATTTTTTTGGTTGTTTTTCTTTTTTTGGTTGTTTGTTGTTTCATTGGGTAAAAAAATAAAAGGGACCCAGTGAATGACTGCAGGCTTTGGTTGTCTGAGTGGCGCCAGAGTCTGCATGACTCCAGCTGAACCAGGATCAGTGACGGACAGTCTCCATCGCAGTGGGTTCCCTTCCTTTTCCTTTGTTTTCGACCCGCTTCCTTCCACGTTTTCTTCAGTTCTGTTCACCCCTGTTGAAGTCTAAACAAACTACAATGCTGTGAAAGTAAACAAATGCACAAATATCATGTCACACAACGTTGGCACTCACCCAGGACCCAGTTTATGAGGACCCTAAAAGGTGCATGTTTCTGATACATTCCCAGGAAGGTAAAAGATGACATCAGGATATTATGTATGAATGTGGTACGTGACTGTGATGCAGTAAAATGCGTGTGTGTTTCTTTTATTGAATTAACAATGATTACAAAACCAGAGTCTATACTTCATCAGACAACACTGAGATGGAACCTTTACATCACTGGGAAAGTTATGAAGCACTTAAATTGGATGTTCATTTTACATCGATGAATTGTCACATTATATTTTAAATCTTTAGCAAAAGCTATGTTTTCTGAATACTTGTCTGACAAATTATTTATGAACTGAATTCTTGAGATTTATTTGTATTTTTTCTTTTCTTTATTGGACAAGATCACAGTGACCTGTAGGAGTCAAATAAAACAAATTAAAAATGATAAAGACAGAAATGCAAGAACTTCTTTCTGACAATATCAAATAACATTGGAAAAAATAATAAAAATATATAAAAAAAAGATTTAATAAATAAACTTTTCAAATTAATCACACACATTATTTGAGACAAATAGAAATAAAACAGAACACCAAAACCTTTAAAGAAATACATTGTTGAACAGAAATATCCCTTGTTGTTCCTAGTGGAGAAATTCAGGAACACCAAAAGTAGAATACAGTGTTTCTTAAACATTTTTAATCTGTAATTAGGGGAGTCAAACAATTAAAGATTTTAATCTAATTAATCACAGGTTACCTGTGAATTTATTAAGATAAATCAACGTTCCTAAAAATGAGTAAATAGGACAAAAAGCAGATATAATATATCTTTATTCATCGCAAATCCAACTGATATTATTGACACTGAAAAGCAACATCAGCTCAATCATACATTATAAAAACGATTGTTCCTTCAATGTTTTTTTAGTAGCCTACTCAAACTTTCCATCCAGAGGGCCAACAAGTTCTTGGGCCTCCACCATCTCTTTCCGCTCTGCCATGCTGTTTACGTGACGAGCACTGAACGCAGCGCGGGTTAAATAGTTGGATAAACGGGGCAGTTCATTCTGCTCATACGTCTATGTGTTAAAAAATTATGGTGTTAATTCTATAAATTAATCGACCTGCGATAACGCGTTAATTTTGACAGTCCTATCTGTAATATTAAGGTGAACTGACATACAGTGGCTTGCAAAAGTATTCGGCCCCCTTGAACTTTTCCACATTTTGTCACATTACAGCCACAAACATGAATCAATTTTATTGGAATTCCAGGTGAAAGACCAATACAAAGTGGTGTACATGTGAGAAGTGGAACGAAAATCATACATGATTCCAAACATTTTTTACAAATAAATAAACGAAAAGTGGGGTGTGCGTAATTTTTCAGCCCCCTTTGGTTTGAGTGCAGTCAGTTGACCATAGACATTGCCTCATGAGTGCTAATGACTAAATAAAGTGCATGTGTGTGTAATCTAGTGTCAGTACAAATACTGCTGCCCTGTGACGGCCTTAGAGGTTGTCTAAGAGAATGTTGGGAGCAACAACACCATGAAGTCCAAAGAACACACCAGACAGGTCAGGGATAAAGTTATTGAGAAATTTAAAGCAGGCTTAGGCTACAAAAAGATTTCCCAAGCCTTGAACATCCCACGGAGCACTGTTCAAGCGATCATTCAGAAATGGAAGGAGTATGGCACAACTGTAAACCTACCAAGACAAGGCCGTCCACCTAAACTCACAGGCCGAACAAGGAGAGCGCTGATCAGAAGAAGAAGAATTTCAGTCTCTAGATGTGCAAAGCTGGTAGAGACATACCCTAAAAGACTGGCAGCTGGAATTGCAGCAGACGGTGGTTCTACAAAGTATTGACTCAGGGGGCTGAATAATTACTCACACCCCACTTTTCAGTTATTTGTTTGTAAAAAATGTTTGGAATCATGTATGATTTTCGTTCCACTTCTCACGTGTACACCACTTTGTATTGGTCTTTCACGTGGAATTCCAATAAAATTAATTCATGTTTGTGGCTGTAATGTGACAAAATGTGGAAAAGTTCAAGGGGGCCGAATACTTTTGCAAGCCACTGTATATTTTCCTTACTGCTTGAAACTAAATGTTTGTTCCATATTACAAGCAGAAAATGTCACAAAAATGCTGGAAAACCGATGCCCGGTCAGAAGGTGGCGATAATGTAGGCTCAAGGGGCAAACTCCGCCTGCCAAATGTGAAGCCTATACAGAAGTGACAAAAATTGCAGTGTGCCCCAGGACAGCTGTGGCTACAATGTGAATGTGAATGTGAATGTGAATGTGAATGACTGAATGTAGTGTAAAGCGCTTTGTGGTCCTCTGAGTGAAAAAGCGCTATACAAATGCAGGCCATTTACCATTTAGAAACATGTTTAAAACTTGGATCAAAAACACATTTTAGGTTTAATAGATTGGGTTTACCGTCATGACAGCTCTGATGGGGCTGAATTATTTTAATAACTAATCAGTTTAGATGTAATTTAAGGGTGAAATTATGACTGATAAGGGGCGTGTCCTGTTGATTGACATGTCTCAGATGAGCCCTGGTGGCTAGCGGCTTGCCCCCAGGGAAGACCTTCAGCCTTGGCCTTGGTCTCATCTATTTTGTTTCTCTGAGCTTGACCATCAGTTGCATCTGCAATGTTTATTCATGTTTGGATGTTAATCGTGAACTTATTGGACAAATATGGCTTGCTGTGGTATCAACTGCACTAACAGACTGTCCAAGAAGTCTCTGCTCCAATTTTTTGGGTAAGTAAAATTATATTTCTGTTGTGCATTTAAGATAACACTGCTTGATCAAAAATGGTTTGAAATAATCACATTTCTTCTTTACTTTACATATTGATTATTAAAACTTGTTTTAGTTAAAATTCATAGAATTTTAGTGAAAGTAATGGACCAACAAGGCTTCATGCTTTTATTTAGAAAACATTATGTAATCTGCCTGGAAGGCAGAGGGGTAGCAGAGTCGATCAATCGCAGTTTTCTGGGTAAAAGCGCCCGCTAACCTCCATTAGCTTTGATTAGCTCCGGGTTAGCTCAGTTAGCTCGTAGGTACATTGGCTCAGAGTGTCAATCATCCGCCCCCACCCTCACAGTTCCACTCTCAGCTCCACCTCTTTGCCCATTTTTTGTATTTTCCAGGCGTGACGAGACACGTGACCCTGGCAAGGTGACAGTGGTGGGAACTGCCCATGGAGTTGGCTTCAATTCAGCTCTTCAGAAACCTACGAGTGACGTCACGGAGGCTCCGTCCATCTTATATGCAGTCCATGCGTTAGCCCCACATCAAGACACAAAGGAAGATTTTTGTCGGCAAAGCCAGAAATGTTAGTTTGTTTAATTCAGAAGCTGGTATCCAAGAGTCATGTTACATTCAGTGTGGTGGGATTCACTAATGGTTGACCAAGTTAACAAGTGCAAGGAGACATTTTCTTACTGCTGCTGTTTTGTGTTTTAAACATATGGCCACCATATTTGATTTTGAGTTGGGTGTGGTTTGGAAACTGTCAGACTATCCAGCTTGTTGTGCTGCTTCTAATTCACCATAGCTGTCAGATAGACAGAACTGTAAAGGATGGCCTAGTTAGCCGTGTTCCAACTGCAAGCAGTCAAAATTGGGGGTTTGCTAACTGCTGTTTTCAGCTACCATGGTAACGATTATCAACAAAAAAAGCTAGTAGCAATTTCTCAGCTTTTTATGCATTCAGACACCGTGGCAACATCTATCTTAGGTTGTACAGGAACATATGTGCAACAAATTCTAAATGATGAAAAGACTCAGATGTGCAAGTTCTTACAGCAGCTTTCACTTCATTTTAAATGTTGGAACCACATTGGATTTTGAGGTCAGGAGAGGGAAATTAGAAACTCAATATTTTCAAAATCCAAATTCCTAATTCAGATGGGATTTAGGTTAGTCTTCCAGAGTTTAAGCAAGCACAAGGAGATTAATCTGTGATGTTCTTCATTGTTTTCTTTCAACAATACCCTTGTCATACAGATCTTATAAGATGTTAAATCGTTGTCTTTGGTTGTCTTTCTTCACTTAAACAATAATCTGTATTGTGAATTTAAATGTCCGTTTTTCGCACCTAAACTATGCATGTGAATGGGGAACATTGTTTACCAAAATCCCAAGAATTTAACTGAGAACATGACAGCAATACAAAAAACATTTTTTCTATACTCATGTTATTCTACAGATTTATTATATAAACAACAAGACGAGAATAAACTGATATTTAATAGAGCAGATTTTCAAAGTAAAACATGTACTTGTAATCTTTTATAAAATGTTGGGTTTCTCCATGTTTTCTGAACGGTTTCGGAATTTGTTTTGCTTTGTTTTCAATCACAACTCCCCCAAATACGGGCAATAGAGCAGAACAAACATGAGAAGATAGCAGGAAGTGACATGCAACGCAGCTCATCAGGAGGCCCCATCATCACACAAGCAAGCAAACATGTTTTCCAGAAGTGTCTCCATAGAACAAGCTGATAACGAATGTCCGTTAAGTCTAACAGGATATACAATCAAGAGGAATCTACTAAATTATCTTCACTGGAAGACTTAAATAGGGAAATTCGATCCATCCAATGATAGTAATTTCCTGATGAGACATGAGCAAGTAATTTTTTAATGCTCTGTGTGAAAACAAAACAATGTGTTGCATGCAACTGCATGTCCCAGACTTTATCATAAAAGAACCGCAATATTTTTAAAACTGAATCTGAAGCTATAAATTGATGAACATAAAACAATATAAATCAATTAATGTAAGGTTTCTTCTATAGTTGTCTTAGGTTTGCTCAAGTCTGCCGCTAACCATGTCAATGAGTCCTTGAACGCATCTTTATGTAACAAGAGTTTCCAAATTTATGCTCATGATCACCCTTTTCCACCATTTCAAACTCTTCCATCCCCACCCACTTCATGATATTACAGTAGATGTATAATGGAAGTGTAGCTTAATGGTTAATTTCCAGGAAACTTGTGTGTTCTGTCGCAAAGTGCTTTCCATTAATTAGGGACTCTGTTTCTCAGAACAGAGTGCAGCGAGGAGACGAGTGATTAATGACCGAACTAGTGCAGTCAGCAGCTCATTCAGACCCAGTGGCGAGCGTAAGAGTCGAGGCAGCAAAGACAGAGCAAGAAAAATAAATAATGTGGGCAAAAAAAAAAAAGTATGGAATTTCATTGAAAGTTTAGAAGGGTGCCGTTTCAAACCTAAGAGAGACTTGTTGTGCCTCCTCTGGTGCCAGAGTCCAGCAGAAGTGGATGGGTGTGTGTAGAGCAGAGAAATGTTATCAAGGAGAGATCAGGTTCTTGACTTTCTGTTAAGGTCTGAAGTTTGTTCAGATGAAGGTAGAGATGATAGTATATGGCCTCCTCACTGAGAGACATTCCGGCTGAACTTTATAAATCAGTGCTGTTACATTTCTTTGCTTTGTTTTTGTATATGGAAAGAAAATGTAAAGGTTTGATTCCAGGGAGAAACTAGTTTACATGTTGGAAAACATAACTGAACAAACATGGAGAGTGTCTTTTCCAACGGGTTCTCTTTTTTGCTTTGTTTTTTAATATTTTTGCTATTCCCGTGAACTTTTGAAACTGTGGAAATGTGCTGATTTAGCTGTCTTGACATGTTTGAAATTGGGATAAATTACACCTATAGCAAACAACTGCAAGACCAATAAATTTGTAGTGAAAGGTAGCATTAAAAAACAGGTAATTAATAGTGCAAATTGCTGCCTAATGTTGTGCCATCTGGTGGTCAATTTTCATATTGCAACCAACTAGATGAGCTCCCTGTCATCCAACGGCTGATAAAAATGCACACAAATACACCTTTTTAAAAAATAGTTTTTTCTTTCACGTTGCTTCATTATCATTATACTTGTTTGCAATCATGGGTCACCTTATAAAAATTTCTACAGAGCTAGGAAGATCCAATTCACTGCAACAAAGCATTAAACTGAGAAAATAAATTCCATTGTACCAGTTTTAGTTTTAATTCCTAACCTTATTGAGTTTTAAGACAAAATTCAAAACGAGGGTTCTCCTTCAATTCGAGGTTTAAATAATAAATAAATGTAAAATACCAAATAGAGACTTCATAGTAATGACAATGCAGTAGTGGAGGTCAGTAGCTGTAAATGGCAACTTTGAAGGTAACATAAACACAATTTCTAGATTTTTTAAAAGCCTATTCCAGGCCAAAGAAAATCAATGCATGTCTATCTGTAGATTTTTACATTCCTACAAAGTAAACCTTTTAACAAAAGAATCCAAAGATTAAAAAAGAGGTAATGTTGGGGGTGTTTTTTTCCATTGATGACTGCAAAGACCATGTAAGCTGAAATAGCTTTTATGACGTAAACAGCTAATTAGCTTCTTAAATAGATTAACATTCCAGGTGATGAAAGTTGACAGTTACTTTAGATGTGTGCCGTGAAGATGAGTAACAAAGGTTACTATTGAAAGCAGTGGTCAACCCTTTGTAAAAACTGTGATCTGATTGTTTTCTGATAAGTTTTGTGTTTGGATTGTCAGTTTACTTACTTTGCTTCCTCCCATACTTTGGTTTTTTTGTCTTTTACCTTCAAATATTTTGAGTTCTGCTAATTAACATGCTGCTCTGTTCACACATCCATGTCATTATACCTTGTAGGTATATAACTATAACTTCATGTTATTTCCAAACATGCTGGCTGGTCAATTTAATGGGTACACTTTGCTTCAGTGTCTTTGCTTTAAGTGTCATTGGACCAGTCATCCATCCATCCGTCCGTCCATCCATCCGTCCATCCATCCATCCATCCATCCATCCATCCATCCATCCATCCATCCATCCATCCATCCATCCATCCATCCATCCATCCATCCATCCATCCATCCATCCATCCATCCATCCATCCATCCATCCATCCATCCATCGTCTACACCGCCTATCCTATGCAGGGTTCATTTTAAACCCCTCTGACCTCGGCGTCAATATCCTATTTTCTCTTTTTGATATCATTATCCGTTAATCTTAGAAATGCTTGTGTGTGTAAATCCCAGCAGATCAGTAGGGAAGACCAGAGCTGGTTGTCCCATGGGTTGGTTGTCACATTGCATATTACAGCCATACTAGAGGACACTGTGTTTTGATATAAAAAATTTGACTTTTTAATCCGCTCTTTTTGCAAGGCATACAAGACTACTGATAATCTCACTCGAACTCGGGCTCCATGCAGGATCTCACCCCTCACAAGGACGGTGAGGAAAAATCCCAGAACCACACGGGGGACCTAGTGAATGACCTGCAGAGAGCTGGGACTAAAATAACAAAGGCTGCCATCAGTAACACACTACGCCGCCAGGGACTTAAATCCTACAGATGTGTCCCCCTGCTTAAGCCAGTACATGTCCGGGCCCGTCTGAAGTAGAAGATGAAATGTTGCTGGATCTTTCAGCATAACAGTGATCCCAAACACACCGCTTGGGTAACGAAGGAGTGGCTTCCTAAGAAGCATTTCAAGGTCCTGGAGTGGCCTAGCTAGTCTCCAGATCTCAACCCCATAGAAAATCTTTAGTGGGAGTTGAAACTCCGTGTTGCCCAGCAACAGCCCCAAAACATCACAACTCTAGAGGAGATCTGAATGGAGGAATGGGCCAAAATACCAGCAACAGTATGTGAAAACTTTGTGAAGACTAACAGAAAACGTTTGACCTCTCTCATTGTCAACAAAGGGTAGATAACAAAATATTGAGATTAACTTTTGTTATTGACCAAATACTTATTTTCCACCATTATTTGCAAATAAATTCTTTAAAAATCAGACCATGTGATTTTCTGTTTTTTTTTCCTGATTTTCTCTCTCATAGTTGATGTTTACCTATGATAAAAATTACACGCCTCTCTCATCGTTTTAAGTGGGAGAACTTGCACAATTAGTGGCTAACTAAATATTTTTTTGCCCTGCTGTATATATTTGCATTTGCAAGCATTTTGAGCATTGAGAACAACATTGGGTTAACTTTCTGTTTATATTAAATAAAACCTATTGCTTTGTTTAAGGCTATTTTATAATGTTTCAGCACTGTACATTCGTTGACTTTACCACTCATCAGAATAATACATTACTTTGCTAAATTTTAGAGATTGAACACAATGAACATTGATTCTTATTTATTCATAAACCACATCTAAATTTTTCTCGTTTCAAGTAAAAAAAATCTACACATTTTCATAAAATTTAAATTTTTAAGTAAAAACCCAATTTAAATCAATAGGGACAACCAACCCCAACATGGGGCAGGTTGTCGCAATGGTTCAGAGTGTCTTTGACAGGTAATTACCTTTTATCACAGTAGATTGTAAAAAAAAAAAAAAGGTGGGTTTATTTAAGTCAAGATCCTAGGCTTTGATTTAGTACACAAATGTCTCTTAAAATATGTTTGGATGATGAGCAATGTACACTAGAGTAAAAAGTGAGACAACCAGCCCAGGTCTCCCTAGTTTCTGAAATACTCAGACCACAACGTCTGTCACCAACAACCATGTTCAGAGTCACCTAAGTCTTCTGTCTTCCTCATTCTGATACTGGCTTTGAATTTTACGAAGTTGTCTTCACCATGACTAGATGCCTAAATGTTCTGAGCTGGTGCCTTGAGATTGGCTAATTTTGCTACATGTTTTAACGAGCAATTTAGCACTAGCAGGTATAATAAAGTAGACAGTCAGCATATGTTGTTTATCTATATTCAGCTGCTCTCTGCAAATCTGTGCATTTTTTAAAATGTTGGCTAGTCCCTTTAAGCTAAAAAGAGCCACAAAGAGATAAATGAGGTAGCTGGGTAATGTCAGTGACTGTTGGCAGTGATTGTGTGCAGGATATTCCTACAGACATCAGATTAAGAGAGCAGGCTGGCCTGACTCCAAAGGTCTGGTCCGACATTATCTCCAGCACCCCGGACTGTTTTTATAACGGGGCCTCCCAGTCTCTCTAGTGCTGCTGTGTAAGTGGCTGGGAGTGGGCAGCTGGAGTTTGTGCGGGCCTGGATGTTTATGCATGCATGCATGCGTGTGTGTATGAGTGTGAGTGCAGAATAAACTGCCGCCTTGGCGGGGCAGCATACTGTCTGCCATATCTCTGGCGCAGTAGAGCCATTAGGGAGCGATGAAGCTGATGACATGTTGTTCCTGTGACGGGCCGCCATGGCCCCAGACTCCTCTGTGCTTCTGCCGCTGCTGTCAGTGCTGTGGGAGCCCACAGGTCTGCTGCTGGACAGACACGGAAATGCAGGGACGACGTTTATTTTGGTAGGTGGTTTGGTGCCGGACACCCTGTCTGCTCTCTTAACAATCACACACGGACAAAAGCAACCAACATGAGTAATGGCAACTGATGGTCTGGGTCAGATTATTTGAAAGAATCAGATTTTTGTGTTTTCATTGTCAACACCTCAGAGAATTCCTTCAGTCGTTCTCTGCCGTCACAGCTCTGTCCAAAACATGTCCATCTTTAACATCCCGTTAACGAAGTGTAAAAAGTCTTAAAGTCATAAAAATATGATGTGACATAAAGGTGAATTTCTCTTCTTTACAAAGGAACAGGCATTATTTACCCTATCACTCCAAACTTTAACTGTGACCTGTGCTTTGATCAGATGTACAGTGAGACAAAAAATATTTGGCAGCTACTGATTGTGCAAGTTTTCACACTTAAAAAGATCAGAGAGGTCTGTAATTTCCATCAAAGCAAGGCAAGGCAATTTTATTTGTATAGCACACTTTCAAGAAAGTAATTCAAGATGCTTTACATGATTAGGGGATAAAGTAAAACAGCAATAAAGCATGAAGCACACACAAAACATATGATACATCACAACATTATTCAAAGGCAGCTCTAAACAAATGGGTTTATAGCCATGATTTAAAAGAACTCAGTGTTTCAGCAGCTTTGCAGTTGTCTGGAAGTTTGTTCCAGATTAGAGGAGCAGAGAAACTGAAAGCTGCTTCTCCATGTTTGGTTTTAATTCTAGGGAAGTTGAGTAGACTGGAATTAGAGGACCTGAGTGGTCTGCGGGGTTGGTATAGTAACAGTAGATCTTCAACATACTTTGGCACTAAGCCATTCAATGATTTATAAACTAGTAAAAGTATTTTGAAGTCTATTCTCTGAGCTACAGGGAGTCAGTGTAAGGACTTTAGAACTGGGGTGAAGTGGTCTACTTTCCTGGTTCTAGTGAGGAAGCGAGCAGCAGCGTTCTGGATCAGCTGCAGCTGTCTAATTGACTTTTTAGGCAGACCTGTGAGGACGCTGTTGCAGTAATCAATCCGACTAAAGATAAACACATAGATGAGTTTTTCGAGGTCCTGTTGCAACATCAGTCCTTTTATTCTAGAAATGTTCTTCAGGTGATAGAAGGCTGACCTTGTTATTGTCTTTATGTGACCCTGGAGGTTCAGGTCTGAGTCCATTACTACATCTAGATTTCAGGCCTGATCAGTAGTTTTAGCTGTATTAGTTTCTCTAAGAATCTCTTCTATCCTCCACTAGTTACCTGTATTAATGGCACCTGTTTGAACTCTTTATCTGTATAAAAGACACCTGTCCACACCTTCAAACAGTCAGACTCCAACCTCCACCATGGCCAAGACCGGAGAGCTGTCCAAGGACACCAGGGACAAGATTGTACACCTGCACTAGACTGGAATGAGCCAATCTACAATAGACAAGCCTTGACTTCTGTCATTGCCAACCAAGGTTACATTACAAAGTATTGAGGTGAACTTTTGTTATTGACAAATCAGCATATCAGTCTATTTTCTACACCATTATACAAATTAATTCTTTAAAAATCATAAAATGTGATTTCCTGGAATTTTTTACATTCTGTCTCTCACAGTTGAAGTGTACCTATGATGAAAATTACAGACCTTTCTCATCTTTTAAGTGGGAAAACTTGCACAATCGGTGGCTGCCACATACTTTTTTGCCCTACAGTAACTAAGATTGAGCTTTACAGGAGCAAGGCTCCAGAGGGATCTGGTATAAAACAGATGATGAATGTGCAGGAAAGCCTACCACGCTCGTTGTTAAGCATGGTGGAGAATTTGTAATGCTATGGGCCTGCTTCTCTTCCAAACACCCAAAGCCTATTTGAATACATGGCATCATGAAAATTCAAAAATGCCAGGAGATTTGAAATAAAATCCAGTCTCTACCAGATACTGGAAATGGGTTATCATTGGATCTTTTAGCAGATTATTAATCAAGAACATATGGTCATCAACAAGGTTCATTGGAAAAATAATCAACCTCCTTCAATCCTTACCCAGGATTCATACTCAGGACTGTCTTGCTGCAAGGTAACAGTCCTCAATTTTTAAGGTGTTTTTCACATTTTTAGTAGATGTGAAAAAAAGTAATGAGGAGGCTGTAACTTGTAATCATGAAACCCAGCCTATTTATTTTGTTCAGTTTTTCTGTCATCTAATATTAATACCTAACTTTTCTTCACAAAGAGCAGTGCTGCTGAAACTCCTATGCCACATTTTTTAAGGAGACAAGTTATGTTCTGAATGCTAACCCATTTTGCTGTCGCTGTTATTATTTTTGGTGATATAACACAGCTTATTTGATACTTCATATCAGAAAAGTGTGAGAAAAGATAGCATGATATTGTCCCCATTTATAAGCTCACTTTATATTTGATTTTTACAGACAATATCTACAATCCCGGTTTAATAAATCCTATTTTTATACTTTCTATTTAAGTAAATTCAATTCAGTTTATTTTTATAGTGCCAATTCACAACAGATGTCATCTCAAGGCACTTTACAAGAAAGTAATTTCAATACAAACATTCCAATAAGTTTAAAGTTTGAGTTAGTTTTCTATTTAAGAAATCCCAGCATATTGAATCGAGTCATTGACTTGAGGTTGCGCTCCGTTCATGCAAACTTCCAAGCACAGCAATCCCTCATACTTAGCAAGCATCTAGTGATAGTGGAGAGGAAAATCTCCCCTTTAACAGGAAGAAACCTCCAACAGAACCAGGCTCAGTACAAGCGACCATCTGCCACGACCGTCTGGGGGTTTGAGAAGAAAGAAACACAGAAAGAACAAAAAGAACTGATGTAAGAGTACTTTCTATATTAAAAAAAGTAAAAGGTTGATAACAGGACACGGAGGATGCTAAGTGACTGGGACGACTCCCGTCCAACAGGGCATTGCAGCTAAGCAGGATACCAGACCAGGTCTAGCTTCTATGGAGATAAAAACACTGAGAAAAAACAAAGTTAACAATCGAAATAACAGCAAATAATGCAACTGGAGAGGAGTAGAAAAGGAAGTAGCAGAGTGAAGAAAAGTGGTCAGTCTGTCCTCCAGCAGTCTAAGCCTATAGCAGCATAACTACAGAGGTAGCTCAGGATGACCTAAGCCAATCTAAGTTTATCAAAAAGGGAAGTTTTAAGCCTGCCCTTAAAAGTAGACAGAGTGTCTGCCTCACGGACTAAAACTGGGAGCTGGTTCTACAGGAGAGGAGCCTGATAACTACAAGATTTAGAAATCCTAGGAACCACCATTAAACCTGCAGTCTGAGAGCAAAGTGCTCTGTTAGGAATAGAACAATCAGCTCTCTGATGTATGATGGAGCTTGATTATTAAGGGCGTTAAATGTAAGAAGGAGGATCTTAAATTCTATTCTGGATTCAACAATGAAGGGAGGCTAAAACAGGAGAAATGTGATCTCTGTTTTTAATATTAATCAGAACACTTTCTGCCACATTTTGGATCAACTAAAGGCTTTTAATTACATTCTGTGGACAGGATGTTTCTAATTTTTGCAATATTCTTGAGGTGAAAGAAGGTAATCCTAGAAACCTTTTTAAAATGGGAATTGAATGTCATGTCTTCGTCAAAAATAACACCAAGGTTCTTTATGTTATCACTGGAGGCCAGTTTTATACCATCCAGATGATGTGATTGACTAAGCAGTTTCTTTTTTAAAGCTTCTGGACCAAAGACGGATACTTCTGTCTTGTCAGAATTTAAGAGAAAAAGGTTGAGCATAATCCAGGTTTTTATATCTTCCAGACATGCCTGTAATCTACCAAACTGACTGGATTCATCAGAATTTATGCATAAATATAGTTGTGTATCATCGGCATAACTGTGGAAATTTATCCAATGCTGTCAAATGATTTTACCAATTGGAAGCATATATATAGTGAAAAAAATTGGTCCAACCACAGAACCCTGTGGTCCTCCACAAGTAACCCTCGAGTATGAAGATGATTTATCACTTACATGAACAAACTGGAATATGTCAGACAAATATGATTTAAACCAGCCTAGTGCTGTTCCTTTGATCCCTGGAACATGTTCAAGCCTTTCTAGGAGAATATTATGATCGACTGTGTCAAAAGCAGCACTGAGATCTAACAAGACCAGAACAGTCACCATGTTATGTAAAAAAAATAGTTTGGAACCTTTTAATGTTTTTTTCACTGTGTAAGTATGTCATCATATTCAAGGAATTGGAATAAATGTTTTGGTGAAGTTTGTTTGTCAAAATCAAAGTACCTTTTAAAAATAACAACCTCTATGCGGTTATTTAGTATATTTTTCATTGAGCCCACACTTTCGTTGGTCTGATGTAATATTTTATTCTTAAATGTTATGAAGAAAATCATCATTAATAACAGAAATAAAGGCTCCAGCACACCAATGTGTTTAATTAATCTGTATATTGTGTTTCACTTAGAGAATTGTGTTACAGAAATACACTTTTCAACAATCAAGTTTGTTGAATATGACTACGTTTAAAATAGGTTTCACCAGACAATTACTTGCAAAGAATGGAGAGGTCTGTAATTTTTAGCGTTGGTAAACCTCAGCTGTTAGAGACAAAATACATACAGAATACAGAAAATTACCTTGTATGATTTTAAAATAATAAATGTTCAGTTATTGCATGAAATAAGTATTTGATCACCTATCAACAAGCAAGAGTTCTGGTCCTCACAACCCTGATAGCTTGCCCTCCTATCCTCCACTCATGACCTGTATTAATTGCACCTGTTTGAACTTGTTACCTGTATAAAAGGCATAGAAGACACCTGTCCACACCTTCTTCACCATTAGCAAGAACCAAAGATTTGTCTAAGGACACAGGAGCCAAATAGTAGACTAGCACAAGGCTGGGATGCGCTACAATGACAATAGGCAAACAGTTTGGTGAGGATGCAGCAGCTGTTGGCGCAATTATTAGAAAATAAAAGAAAGTCAAGTTGACTGTCAATCTGTCTCGGACTTGGGCTCCATGCAAGAACTCACCTCGTAGAGAGTCAGTGATTCTGAGAAAGGTGAGGAATCAGGCCAGAACTACGTGGGAAGACCTGGTCAATGACCTTAAGACAGCTGGAACCACAGTCTCAAAGGTTACCATACTAACACACTACGTCCTCATGGATTAAAATCCACTCGCAAGGTTCCCCTGCTCAAGCCAGCATATGTCCAGACCTATCTGAAGTTTGCTGATGATCTAGAGGAGGCATAGGAGAAGATCATGTAATCAGAGGGAACAAAATTAGAACTCTTTGGTTCTTGGCAAAACTCTATGTTGCCCTGCGACAGCCCTGAAACCTGAAAGATCTGGAAAAGATCTGTATGAAGCAGTGGGTCAAAATCCCTGCTGCGACTTGCTTGTCAGTCATAAACAATTTAGACCCTCAGGTCTTCAGGGATCTGCTTACTTAGTGTTACAAGGATCAGAACTAAACCAGGTGAGGCAACATTTAGGTTTTTTTGTTGTTGTTTTGTTTTTTTTAAATATTGTAGCAGCACAGCTTAGCACTAAGTTATATTTGATCAAACTCCCTGAACACCATATTTAGAGGAAAACAAATTATTTATATATTAGTACAGAATTCTCATTCCAAATGTCAAACAGGGTGGTGTAATCAAATTACCAATTTCTCCTTTAATGACCATTTTATTACCTGCAAACTGACTTAATCTAAACCCCATACAGAATCTATGGACTATTGTCTAGAGAAATACCTTGAGTTTATTGCGCCCATGCCACGCTGCAATGATGGTGTTTTTCAAACAAAAGGAGCCAAAACCATGAACTAAGAGCATAAACTACACAGTAAATTGACATATATTTCTAATATGCTCACACTTGTGTAATAAAAATGATTTTTATATGGATTTGAAGTAATATTAAAATGTTTCTTTTTTTCCCATTTTTTTAAGTGTCTTGTTTGGCAGTGTGGAGCTCAGAATTGGTGTCTGAGTACCAAGTAGAAGCCCAACAGATTTACTTTCACAAGCGGAGCACTACAGCTTTTGCTATAGTACTCCACTTGATATATGTGTGAAAAATCTTTATTATGAATTGCTGGGGGTTTTATTTCCTGATGTTATGGACATGGAGGCGGAAAATTAGGGGAAGAAAGAAAGAAGATGAAGAAGAGAGGTAGGAAACAAAAAGTCAAGAGAGAGGGTGAGTTGAAAATACAAGAGAGGAAGGGGAACAAAGAAAACACAGGAAAACATTGAAGTCTGCCTCCATACCCACAAGACGGCAGAGAGAGGGGGAAAAACAAAACAAAACCCCCCCGAAAAGTAACATCAACAAAACAAAACAAACATTGTGAACTAAGAACTACACAACCACATCATAAAAGAATGGATATAAAAATAGAACAACAATGTCACAGAAAAACTCATGGTACCGATTAATCAAGATCTAGTAATGATAACCTCAGCCCAAGAATATATCTGTAAACACCAGAGACCCCACATCTATGTGTGTGTGTGAGCATGCTGGTGCATATAAGGTTTCTCCATAAGAGTGTTTGATAGCTGGTGTGAGCAGGCATCAATCCGTCTCCCAGGAATCGATGCAGACATGAAGGAGATTGGAGCAAAGACGTCCAAAGAACCGCCAGAGCCTCAGGCGGACCCGGGCGGGGCCGACCGCATCTCCCAAGAGAGGAGCAAAGGAGAACCCCAGGGGAACGTCGAGTGGCTACTATGCAGGGGCCCGGGGGGGCAGCAGTGATGAGCCCACGGGCCCCGCCGGCAACCAGCTAGCCCGGCAGGCCGGTCCATGGACTGGGAGAGCCGGGGCCCAGGGGCGCCCCACCCCCCAGCAGGGACCCGACAAGGGACCGGCTGATGAGGGGCCCCCGGCACCACAGAGGCCGCTGCCGGCCACCGGCCGCCACGCACCCCCACCACCCTAGGGGAATCCCCACCGCCAACATCCCACCGTCCCACCCCTGCCCAACGTCGGGGTGCCCCACTGATAGCCACAGGGGACGGACGGCATCCCCAGGCCAAGCTCAGCCAGCACATGGACACCAAGTTGTACCAGCTCCCGAGTCCTGATCCCACGCAACGCAGAGCGCCGAGATCAGGCATCCAACAAAGGCCAGGCCCGGTCCAACCCTCCAATGAACCGACCACGCACGGTGCGCACAGAACAGGTGATCGAATGAGCAGAGACGCTGGATCCGTGTCCCGCCGAGCCACCGAGCAGGAACCACCCAACAATCCCAAACCTGGCAGCCCTAAAAGAGGTGCCCCAACCAACCAACCAAGGGTCGGCCGATGCGCCCAGTCACACCGGCCCCCCCAGGCCCGGCCAGGCACGCACCAGGTCCGAACCGGACTGACCACCGACGCACCAGTAGGCAGTGGCATCCGTCACTGGCAGGGAGTGACGGAGGGGAAATAGGCCCCCCATTAAATGTAAGGCCTGAGGTGCGCCAGGCGAGAAGGCAGCCCAAGACCCACCTGACAGGCAGACAAAGACATACAGACACAGTCATACGTTCCCTCCCTCTTAAACACATACATTCTCACTAACTCACCAAGACACCCAAGAAATGACTCTGTACGCTCACTCACACACCCCATACACACTTTATGCTCCCAGGTCCAGGTACCGATGCCCCAGTAGAGCCACCAGTCCCCGGACCCGGGAGATGGACCCCCTACCTTCTAGGACGGAGACAAGCAGACCGCCAAGGGCCCCACAGTGGCAAAGCAGCCCGACAGCCTAGGACCCCGACCAGACCACCTGTTCCTCCTCCGGACCCCAACCCCTGATGGCCCGTAACGAACAGGGGTGTGAAAAGACCCCTAGCCTGCATCCTCCCACTCGAGTATGGTGTTGATGCGTGTTGTTATAATGTGCATTTAAAACAGAGGGGTGGGATGTGGGGAAGGCAGCCACACATCCCCCAACCCCCACCCCAAGCCCTCAGTGTCTACATGTGGTTTAACAGTGGGCACAGGCACCAGAGGTGAAACTGATTGAACCGCTCCCCCTCTGGATGCCGAAAAGTGTGCCCCCCCCAAAGTCCCTACATGTGTGTCACATGAAAATGTTATAAGTGGGAGTGTCTAAGTTGTATATTAAAATTGGGACCCAGGACACCACGGGATAGCGAAGAGGGAAGCCCCTCCTCGCACCCCGGTGATGTGCCCATGCCCCAAGACCCTATATGAGTGGTAAAATGATGGAGCGGATGGACAGAGGTGTTCTGGGATGGGGAGGGAAGGACTGGGAGACCAAATGTCTTCCCAGGGAGCCAGCTCCCCCACTGACCCCAATAGGCACCGCTGTTCACCGGGATCCTCCAGGGGAGGGAGGCCATGGCACGTTCAACCCGGGGCCCACGGCCACAGCATGCAACATTTAGTTTTTTATGCTCTGGAATAAACTCCCTGAGAACCCATGGTGTATAGAAACTGTTGGCTCCTTTAAATCAGGACTGAAAATGTTTTTGTTTTCTTCAGCTTTTGAACGAAGAACCTGACAAATGAACTGTTTGCCCGATTACTGATGAGTGATTGGTGAGATTCAAAACTAGATTTGATTTTAAATTTAAACTTAAACTTGAATTTAAGTTTGAATTCAGATGTGCATTTTGGATCTATGTTGTAGGATTTTTTTGTTTTTTAAATTAAGACCAAAATTATGGCAGAATTAACCAAGAGGTTTATTTTCAATTGGAAATGAGTAATAAAATAACTTCAAATCTGTATCAATTTTGAGGAAATTGATTTATCTGTAGTGACATTTTATTTTAAAATGGAATGCTGAAAATTGTTCATATCACCTTCGGTGAATCGGTAGAAAACTTTTGCCATTATAATTGCCAAACAGCTTTTAGCATGTTTCCACTCATATTTGGATTATTTATCTTTGGTGATGAGCTCCAGTTTCTTGAGAATGAAAGGCCTCCTTGCCATCACCCTAATCTTTAGCTCCCCTCACAGATTTTCTATCAGATTTAAATCAGGAATCTGCCTGGGCCCATCTAAGACGTTAATATTACTTCCAGTAATAAGAAACATGTTTGGAAAATTAAAAGATTACACAACTTAATCTGCTGAGAGTATGAATACTATTGGGCCTAACTGTATGTAAGTGCACAAAGTAATAGTTAGCAAGCTCTTCCTCTCCCTAATAGACATATGGACAGTAATGTAAATTATGTGATGATGTATTGTTACGAACCCTGAATCCCTCTGTAAATTAATCCATTCTGAGATCTATAAATTCAATTTCTTTTGGCCACTCTGACCTCCGTGTGATCTCTGTAGCCACTGACACATTCAGCTCTGGATACAGATCGTCCCTCACACTTCTCTTTTGCCTCTCTGCATCTCAGCATCCGATTGAGTTACACGTGGGAGCACATTTTGAACAGGTGCCTAGTGAAGCCACACTCTCCAACACACCCTCTCCCATTGTAACTTGACTCTCCCTCCTGCAGCCCTGAAACCTCACATAGTCACAGATCGTGCACAGCACGTATGTATGATGCATGGAGTAAACGCTTTTGACATGAGGTGCAGATGGTTCCCCAGTCCACACATACTGTGCTGACCTCCAACCTAGAGGCGTAGAATTAACTTGCACTGGGGCTGGTCGAGTAAATCTGTGGGAGCAGTCATGTTGGCACAGGAACAGACTGTGAACTTGCTGGTTGAAATCCTATAAGACCCCAGTTTAAATCCAGGTTGCTTATCCTGACTATTAGCAGCAATCCGAGGTTGAGAGTCCAACACAGGAACTTTTCAACATGTGCAGAAGGGATTGTTGATTGGACCGCCTACCCCATGACACCAGTCAACTCACTTTAGCAGATCTCCCGTGTGACAATAATAAATTAGTGCAGCTGATAATGTCATTTATTTATATTATTGCATTATTAAGCAAATTAAACTTCAGCATAACCTTTCACTTTAAAACCTACAATAAAAAAAATTGTATTGTGACTGACGCAATCTGCTGGGATTCCATAAATAGGAAACTTTTTAACTGATTGTAATGTTTGTATAAATGTATTGAAATGACTTCTTGTTAAGTGCCTTGAGATGACATCTGTTGTGAATTGGCGCTATATAAATAAACTGAATTGAATTGAATTGAATTTTATGAATCTTAAAGCTTGGATTGCACAGTGGCACAGTTGGTAGCCCTGTTGCCTTGCAGCAAAAAAAGGTTCTGGGTTTGAATGCCAACCGGGGGTCTTTCTGCATGGAGTTTGCATGTTTTCCCTGTGCATGTGTTGGTTCTCTCTGAGTACCTTGGCTTCCTCTCACAGTCCAAAAACATGACAGTTGGTTTCTCTTAATTGTTCTTAGGTGTGAGTGTGTACATGCATGGCTGTTTGCCCTGTGTATCTCATAGTTGCCCTGCAGTGGACTGGCAACCTGTCCAGGGTGTACCCTGCCTAATGACTGCTGGAGATGGGCAACAGCCCCTCCCCAAGAAAACACACACACACCACCACCACCACCCTTGAACCAGCAAGGATAAGCAGGTGTAGATCATGGAGGAATGGGTGCATTTGTAAACTTATTCTATTAATTCGTCTAGGTTTAAAACTAAGATCATTTGAAGACAGCATCTTTGTAATTACACACTAATTACACAGTGATATGTGTATAAATATAGGCCTATGCTACATATGTATTTATTCAAATGAGTTTGAACTTAATTTTCTTATCTTCTCTGGGGATTTGATGTGATATTTAGCTGCTGAGCATTTCCAGGGTGAGCACAGCAGAGCGGGATGTTGCGTCTTAGAGAATTAAGAAACTTGAAACCGTGTTTGCGCAACAATCGGAGCAGCTCCGAGCCGCCAAAGTGTCTAGACTGGCACATGATGGCGGCAATCAACCAATGGCTCCAGAGCTTTCCTCTGGGGCCCAGCGAGAGAGAGAGAGAGAGAGAGAGAGAGAGAGAGAGAGAGAGAGAGAGAGAGAGAGAGAGAGAGAGAGAGAGAGAGAGAGAGAGAGAGAGAGAGAGAGAGAGAGAGAGAGAGAGAGAGAGAGAGAGAGAGAGAGAGAGAGAGTCAAAGCAGACAGAGACGCACAGGAAGCACGGTGGTTTGGATTTCAAAATAGAAACTCAGAATCAAATGGATCTGAAAAGGACTGTTCTCATAATGCTTATGCCATATGAATATTTTTTTATAACAGTTCATCGAAAATTACAATAGTTTGTTCTCGTCTGTGCCCTTGTTTAAATCCCATATTAAACAGGTTTCTCTGATTCTTTCACCTCAGGAAAATGGCTAAAATTAGAAACGTCCTTTTTAGGAGTGATGCTGAAAAACTAGTCCATGCATTTGTTACCTCAAGGCTGGTCTACTGTAATTCTTTACTATCAGGAAGTCCATAGAATGTAATTAAAAGCCTTCAATTGATCCAAAATGCTGTAGCTAGAGCTCTGATGAATATTAAAAAGAGAGATCAAATTTCTCCTGTTTTAGCCTCCCTTTATTGGCTCCCTTTTAAAACCAGAATAGAATTTAACATCATCCTTCTTACATATAAAGCGCTTCATAATCAAGCGCCATCATACATCAGAGATCTGATTGCTTCATATGCTTCTAACAGAGCACTTTGCTCAGACTGCAGGTTTACTTGTGGTTCCTAGAATTTCTAAATGTAGAATTGGTAGGAAGATGTTTTAGTTATCAGGCTCCTCTCCTGTGGAACCAGCTCCCAGATTTAGTCCGTCTGCCTCACGGACTTAAAATCTTTAAAATGTTCCTGTGTTTTGGCTGTGTTTCTGCTCTCTCTTCTCAAACCCAGAGACGGTCGTGGCAGATGGCCGCTCGTACTGAGCCAGGTTCTTCTGGAGATTTTTTCTTGTTAAAGTGGAGTTTTTCCTCTCCACTGTTACTACATGCTTCCTAAGTATGAGGGATTGCTGTGAAGTCAACGACACGACAGAGGCTAATTTCTACTGTTGCTACATGTTGGTCCAGGAGGAGTGTATGCTGCAAGTCAATGACTGGATGCAATCTGCTGGGTTTCCTTAGATAGAAAACTTTTAAACTGATTAAAATAATGCACCGAAGGATTAATTGGAATGTACTGAACTGAAATGACTTTTCTTGTAAAGTGTCTTGAGATGACGTGTTGTGAATCGGCGTCATTTAAATAAATTTAATTTAATTTAATTGTTTAGCCTCATGACAATGTTCATTTAATATTAGGTACTCCAGCCTAACACATGATTTGTATTTTGAGGATTAGAGGTTAAAAAATGTTAAAAGTACAAGATGTAACCTTTAGGATTTATTAGAATTGTGCATTGTGGGAGGCTTGAAAAATGTTGTGTCTCCCCTTAGTCTAAAGGCAATTTAGTAATAGGCTACTATCTGTATGGTTCAATGTGAAAAGCTCGAGTTTTAATCTAAAAAAGAATCTTATAATGTCATAAATGTCTCATTGTGCTATTCTTCAGAAGAATTCAATGTTTCTATCAAATCCTTTTTCCTAGGTTTACCTCGGTCCCTAGCCCCACACTTCTCTCCATCCTTTATCAATTCATTTAGATGGTGGTTAAAAAAAAATCCCAATGATAAAAGGAACCCTCCTCCCAGAAGCTAAACTATCATCTGTTCTCACTGATCCCAGCATATGTGACTTTCCATGTGTGTTATGTACGCAGTTTTCAGTCCTCTTACAAATGCTACGGTAAGTTATTTTTTAAATGAACCCAATTGTTGATAATGTAACACCAACATACACATATTTTACATTGCTGTTTCAAAATAGGTATTTTTAAGAATAGATCTTTAAACCCTGATGTATACCAGTGACTAGCCTGACTACAAAAATACTAAATTTAAATATTTACCACCATATTGATTTAGAATATTAATTTTTTAACCAGAGTGACACATTAGAATACATCAAACAAACAAAAATATGGTGATTGTCCTCTTTTTGTTCTTATGATAATCTGGTTAATGACCTGCTTTTCTATAGTGCTTTTTTTAGTCAGAGGACCACAAGCGCTTCACACTACATTCAGTCATTCACACATTCACCCACACATTCACACGCTGGTGATGGTAGGCTACCTAGTAGCCACACCTGCCCTAGGGCACACTGATAGAAGCGAGGCGCCACCGGGCACCTCTGACCACCACCAGCAGGCAAGGCGGCTGAGGTGTCTTGCCCAAGGACACAACGACCGAGACGATTTTATTAAAAATGTTTGTAATATTAAATACTATGCTATTCTACTTTTGCCCCCCATTTTTTTGCTTGTTGAGAGGATATACAATCCATGCACGTAAGTGTTTATTGTGTGAGTAAAAACATGTTAACCAAGAAAACCTGACAGTTGGGAGTGGATTTGCAAGTGCATCTCCCCCCCCCCCCCCCCTCCCTTTTTTATAAAGGTTTGATGTTGAACAACTCTGACCCATATAGTTACTAGAAGGGTTGAACAAATTTACCCTAATAGTTTGTATTCAGTCAATGTTCCGTTAAAGTATGCCCTGGCCCACTTAGTAACTGTTCAGCCTGTGCACAGCTCATATGGGCCCATGTAGACTTGTTGACCAGATACATCAGTCAAAAATAATTGACCTACCTCTCTGTCACAAGTGGGCCACCCAAATAATTGGAAATGTGTTTGTGTGTGTATAAAGTAAAGTCGATTTATTTTTATTTTGTATTAGCCCACCTCTTTTCCCATTTTTAATGAGCTTTTTCAGTGGATAATATAGTACGCCCGTTGGGAGAAAAAAAAAACTCCCAACATATCTTTATAATTGCTATTTTACCCACTTTAATTTGGAAATCATTTCAAGAGAACTAGCCTTCATTCCGTCTGGCTTGATTGCTGGCTGTGCGCCGCAGCATGTTTGCGTGTGTGTGTCCCTCCCTTTGTGTGTGTGTGTGTGTGCATGGTTGTACGTCCGAAAAAGAATTGCAGGGGAGTGGAGAGTGGAGTAATTCCACCTCTCTTAGAAACAACTTCTCTGCACGGAATCCGTCCGGTAGTTTGGCACCAGAGCGCCCGGCCGTCTCTGCGTTAATCCCGGGTCAGTGGCAAAGAGCTGCTGCGTCCGGCGACTTTTAGGAACGGGATTTCTAGGGCGGTCAGGATTTATTTAAGGAGTGAATGAGGGGGTTTCTTGACGCTTTAGGCAAAACTCTGGAAAACTTTGGGTTCGCGATTCTGATGGGGTTGTTACTGGCGTAAACAGATTCTGTCTGACTATGTTTTGCGGGCTGTGCTCTAGATCCCCGGAGTGTTGGAGAGTTGAAGGTTTTGAAGAGCGGCTCGCAAAAGTTTTGGCTTAATTAGGCTGGCGACGGCAGTTCACTGAGCAGTGACTGTGTGCAGCCTTCTTCGGCAAGCTGATAATGTTTAACATATGAGTTTAACTTTCGGATGCTGCAGGAGAGCCGGGATCTCGCGACCACCGGCTGCGCATGTTGTGCGCACCGTGCACACAAACTCCCGGTCTTTGGAAACAAGCGTAAATCGATGCGGCATCACCCGGGAGGCGGACGAGACCGACAGGACTCATCCGAAACTGTCTAAGTTGTCGTATGTTCAAGTCGAAACGCTCCGGTCTTGTTCGGCGACTCTGGAGAAGCCGTCTGGTCACCGAGAGCGACGGGCGGGATGGAGGCAGACGAGGCGAGGCAGGACGCCACGGTCACTCGGGAAGGCTCCACAGACACGAGCAGCGGTCGGTGACACGCAGTGACGCGACGCTGGGACTCTCCGCAGAGGCTGGGGACATGACGGAGAGCGCGGAAGAGGAGCAGTCTGACGACGATCGGGGTGTCATGTGCGTCGCAGGGCGCACGAGCTCCTTGCCGGGGCAGGAGGGCGACGGCAGGACCGTGACATGCTGTTTGTTCGGGGAGTGGGATCTTAGACCACGAAGCTCCTACTGGGCCCTAAGGAAGGACGGAGGGGCCCCCTGCCAGTGCGCGCCTAGACGCACTGGGCTCGAGGAGGACTTAGCGAGCACTGCTCACGCTTTTTTAAAAAGACTCAAAGACAGATCTCTGGATGCTCTGGTGAAGGCTGTGGAGACCAAAGGAGGGGTGCCAGGCGAGTGCGTCGTTGTGCCGAGAACCGAGCTGCGGCTCGGCGCACACCACGTCTCCCCTCAGTATCTGTTGTGTCTGCTGTTTCGCTGGAGCGACCTGTCTGTGTCAGCCCGACTCAAAGCGCTGTGCCACTGCCAGAGCTTAGGCTCCGGAGATGGGGCAAAGGTGTGCTGCAACCCCTATCACTACAGCCGGCTGTGCGGGCCAGGTGAGGACACCATTGCTGGGGGTTTATTCACAGGGCGCCGATGAGTAGATCAAAACGACACATTGCAAGTGATCAAACGCATAATACAGCAGCAGATATATTCAGGCATCACACATAGAGGTCC
Source organism: Valencia hispanica (assembly GCA_963556495.2). Classification (NCBI taxonomy): domain Eukaryota; kingdom Metazoa; phylum Chordata; class Actinopteri; order Cyprinodontiformes; family Valenciidae; genus Valencia; species Valencia hispanica. The sequence continues at coordinate 20,728,160 of OY747701.1, read as the reverse complement.
ATGTGAGTCCCCGAAGAAGCCCTGCGGGTGTAATTGCAAGTGGATGTCCTGGTAAAAGAGTTAATCCTAAAGAGGGTTTCACGAATTTAATTATACTTGAATCCACTTGAAGATTGACGATGACTCACAGTATAAACGATTGCATGAATTAAATGGGTATTTCCAACAAATGAGCTTTGTTTGCCTGCGGCCTGCATCAGTTGTTTGAAGTGTCAATCAAGACAAAAACGTCAAATTGTTTAATCTAGTGATGCCAGCAAAGATTTTTCTAAAAGGTTTTAACGGATCGTTTTGTAGCATAGATTTAAAATATGACACAGAAAAACATAAGGTTGCTTCCTCTCATGTTTTATTGCGTTTCCAATATTATCATAAACTTTTCTTCTCTCAGCTTTTGCTTTGGCCCCTCTGGACATCCCAAACACATTTATATACAGCTCTCTTTTTTTTTCTTTTTGCGAATGGTTTGCGTCCTTCCCACACGGTTCCAACGACGTTTGTTCTCAGGTTGCACTTCGGCTCTTTTTGCTCTGACAAGGAGTTTCTCCTCTTGTTATTTAGGTGAAGGAGTGCCGATAATATACAGTTTGCATAGCCCTGGCGCCAGACTGACTCGCTGGGTATCCGACAGACTGAAGACTCCAGCAATTACTGGCTCTGCTCTTAAAGGGGCCGCAGCCACAAACCCAGGTCCACTTTGTACTAAAGGGACTCTCCCAGCAACAGCAGATATTTTACTTAAGATTTCTGTGCTTCCTTTGAACGTCTGAATGGTATTAAAATGTTCGTTGTGCTGTAGTAAAAGTGATTAAAGAAGGGAAAGTACACCAATAAAGTTGAGGAAAAGTGTAAACAAACATTAAGAAATAGAAGATATTGATGTTTATTAGATAAAAATGGTTTAATAAAAAAAAGAAAGATTTATCTTTGCTTTGAGCTTTTGTAGGGTTAAAGTCTCATGAAGATAAACTCATCTATTCAGTAAAATCCAACTTATTGAGAAATCTTTCTAGTTGAACAATTGAAAGTAAAAATCAGTTAGCTTAGGACTGTGGTTCTGAAACTTTTGTTTCTAAGTATGTCACCTTTGTAATTTCCAAGTATAACAAACTGGACTGACATGTTTAAACTGTTGATAGACATTTTGCTCTCGTTATTTTGTACCTTTGCAATTCTGGTTGTTTTGCACAAAAAGGTGTGATATACAGAGGGAGATCTCGTACTGAGCATGGGTCAATTTGTATCTTCCAGGGGGGACATTTGGTATCCACGGTGACAACAGATTATTTAAAGTAATTTTCTATAATATTCACATAGCCTGCTGTTAGGAAACACATTTATATGACTCCAGTAACTCATACCTACCAGCAGACTAATCATAATATGTCATATTTTGCAAGTGTCAACAAGCCTAAATGGGAATTTGAATGACAACAATTTGGAATAGAGTGTAATATGCTTTTTTAAAATAATAATATACAAACAAATACAAATATTCATAAGATTTAAGCATTTGTGGCAATTTATCCATAATTCAAAATCCATAAATACACTAATCTCCCTTGGTTTAAGTACATGGGCTCTAAATGTTTTTGTTTTTAACATCCATTACTAAATGGAAGTAAAAGGAATAAAATACCAGTGTGTTCATGAAATGAAGGTGTGATTTGGCAAAGGGGCAAACTGACCTACAGTCTTTAAAAACCTGTTGCAGCAGAATTCTTGTTTTCCCCCCAGTTTGTGTTAAAGCAACATTAAACCGTTTTTAACACTTTAAGCTATTGCTTTCAAACTGGTTTCAGTGGTTCTTGAGCCAGAAACTTGAGCAGCTTCACATGGGACGGGACTCAGTAGCCCTCTGCTGGCCACAAACTACACTAAACAACTTTGGTGGTTTGGGTACGCACATGTGGTCTCTACCTGCTTTATGGCAACAGGTGGACAGGTGGAGCAACGGTCAGGACAGTGAATATATTTTGTCCTTTATGTCACTAATATTCAGATTGACATTTTATTTGCTAAGATGGCACTAACAAGGAGTTTTACTGCGGTCACACTCTGCTCTCTCAAATACACAGCTATAAAGAGAGATAGGAAACGTATATTTCTACATAATAATGTAGCAATGCAACCACAAAAACCGTTTTCATCTGTCTCTATAAAACAAAATGCTCTAAGTTTGTGACAGTATGCAAATGGCGATTACATGCTAAGTTTTGGGAGTTCATCTGTGTGTGAATTGAACTAGCTATCATTATTGCTCTGTCAGTTCATTTTTGCAGTTTCAAACCCTCTAAAAAAAGTAGGAAGCAAAGTCTGTTTTTTTCTTTGTTTATTTACCGCCAATAACCATACATTCATAAAAGCATGCAAAATACACTACCCTGTCTGATCTGCAAAGCTGGTGTGAGCAACAGCAGGCTGCAGCACGGTTGTTTATGACAGTTGTAATTCCACTTTCAACCAGCAGGGAGGAGAAGCAGGGAACTTATTAAGTTTTGCTTTAAATCATGAAAACATAACAAATAAAGGAGCGGAAGAAGAAGAAAATATTACCTACTAGCACTGCTTGATTGGTAGTAGGATTTGATTTACCTGTAATTATGCGTTCCATTTTTGCCAAAAGTCACTAGAAGCTGGAAAGTCAAGTGTGAGAGTCAATTGTCTCTCACCAAGCCCGACATTATAATCCAATATGGCTGTCTTTTAATTGAAACTCAGGCCTTGTCCACACGTAGTTGGGTATCTCACAAAACGAAGATATTGTTCTGCCTGTCATCCACACAAAAACGCAGATTTATGGCACCAAAAAATTATTCTTTCCAAAAACTCAGACCAAAGTGAAGCTTAACGTTTTCTCTGTTTTAAGCATTTGCTCGTTGAAAGAAATTGCTGGAGTTTTAGGTTTCACAACGTTTCACAATGTACTTGTCTTTTGAGTACTTTGTTTAAATCAAAGACCAGTTTTGTAGTATCTATGTACCATAACCCCCTTTTTGTTGTATTTTCAGAATCACCTCCTCCTCCATATTCTCAGTCCCGTTCAGATGAACAAAAGCTACTGGGTAAGTTTGGTAAATAACAAACTGGTAAACTAACAGCAATGTGTCATCACTGCCATATTTTTAGAGTGGAAACAGGGGTTATCTTTGTGAGGCTGCTGCCGTTGAAAGTGACACCCAGTTATTAAGTGCGGAGACGGTTTGTGTAAGAATAGTTTGCTCTCAGGGAAATTCTCAGCACAATCCGAAAGAGGATTAAACTTATAATGTCTAGAATAACTCAATATAAGGGAGTCTGTAATACTTTATCACACATACGTACAGTATTTCTTAATTTATTTTTGTTGCAGCAAACACAAAAAAAAAACTATTTCCAGGACCTTTTGGCACCTTTACCTTTAAAATAAGTTACAGGAAAGAAAAGTAATCTGGATCTCATGTTTCTCTTGTATTCTTTTTTGCAAACAAAACAGACTCAGCTCTGTCTTACACTGAAACTGCGACCCCCCTCCTCCCCAGCCCACCCCACATTAAGCCAAGAGACTACACAGGTGAGTCATCGGCATTTTTACCTGCAGAAGCATTTTTACTACTTTTTGGTCAAAGACATGTTTTTGATGCCAAAAGTGGCATTTTTGCTAAGGTTTTCCTCACAGCATAGCAAGAAAGATTTTTGGTGCTGCAAAAAACAGACACACGCACTCATTCATGCAAACAAACAGAACATGCTTCCTTCCTGGATGTTTGCACAAGAAGGTAAATTATATTTACTAGCGTTATCGTGTTGTGCTTTCGCCCAATCTTCAAAGGCTGTGGGGACAACCCAAAAGGCCCACTGCATAAAGGTCCTATTGTGAGAGTGGCATGGAGGGCTCGGTAGGGGTCTGGGGTCTCACTATCTGGATGCTGCAGCAGTGTAGCATTTCTCTCTCTCCTTCCTCGTCTACGCTTTCTCCGTGGCAAAATATTTCGCAGAAGCTGCAACAAGATCCCCGTGCATACTCCCAATCCCTTTGCCTCTCTAGCCACCCATCCCCCCCTTTCCCTCTTTCTTCCCTCAAATCCCTTCATTCCTCTCTGCAATTGAGCAGTGGAAAGAGGCTGGCACTTTGGGGGCGGGGGGGGGGTCGAGCCGCTCTGATGAGGCGGCGGTGTAGAGTTTTGTGTGCGAGTGTATATGTGGAAAGAAGGTGCTGGTGGTGTGTGTGGGGTGGGGGGGGTTGAGAACTGAGTTGGGACAGGAAACAGCCCCCTCTAGATGATGAAACTGGAGCTTTATTTGTTTACGTGCTGGGGTCGGGTGGAGAGGTCCTTGTAGCGTTAGAAGAAACCCACAAACCCACTCAATCAAGCCTCCCTGGGCTCACTTGTGGACGGTGTTGAAAGGTGAATGGGCACCTAGAAAGTCTGTGCAGTGTGGTCACGCCATGTCGGTGCTGTCTGAAGTACAGTTAGAGGGAGGCTTTTTCGCTTGGTTGGGTTTAGAGATTATCTTCAGACTTCAAAAGTTTTTCGCATAGAATTTGAAAATTTAATAGTTCATTTCTGGGGGCGTGGCGGGTATTTTTGCACATAAAAATCTAGGGTAAATTGAGATTTGATACTTCTAATAAGAAGTTTAATAAATTCTGTAAGTTTAAATGTCAGTGTCAATATTTTCAGTGTTTAAGTTTTAACCTAAATACTGTAGTCTGGACAATTTGTTTATATTGTCCTTTTAAGTAGCAATGCCTTCTAAAAAGGGTCTTGATCAAGAGTCCTCTAGCATTGTGAAGTTCTTTTAATGTTTTTCTTTGGAATTTGTTTGCTTTTCACAACTTTTTTTTTTTTACTTGAACCTTGTATGTATCTGTGACAGAAAAATCAAAACTGTGAGAACTACATGACTATCTGCAGAAAATCAACAATATCTAAATCAGAGGTCCCACACCCTGGTCCTCAGGGCCCACTGTTCTTTAAGAATTAGGGGGGGATCTGGGTCAATTAGCCACTTTGCCAATTCATACCTCTTTTCGTACCCATGCATCACCTTTCTACTTTAAATTCGGAAACAATAAACAAACCATTTCATCATAGTCATGTACCAAAGCCATTTTTTATCAATTTATTTTCTCTTTGTAGCTAAGTATTTTTTGAAATATGGAGATAAATAGTCACAACTGGAATTTAATTTAATTGTAAATTTTCTACTGAAGAATTCATATTCCAAATAAATGTAGACAAATAAATAAAATGGTACTTATGAGGTTCCCTGATAAACAGTCTCATCTTGTTAATTTCATAGATACATTTACATAAAAAAGGCAAAACGAGAATACATAATGGTAGTATTCAAAGGCATACCTGAAAACAATGCTAAATCTCTTCAGATTTTGAGACTTCTTCAAAGGGATTAGTTAGAAAAGACACAAGTCCACCAGGCTGTTGAAATGAGAGGATATACATTTGGTTTTAAACAAGACGTGGTGCTTGAATTGTATCTGTGTGCGTGTGGGCGCGTGTGGGTGTATGTGTGGTCTCTGAACCGCTGACCCCCAAACCAGATTGTGGTGCCGAGAACCAGAGCTCAGGCCAAGAACGTAAGTAGGAGCAATGCCGAGGTAAACAGGGGGAGCCAAGAAATCGGTATGTGGCTTTTGTTGTTCACTTTGACAGGCTATATGAATCCTGTTAGAAGCCAAAGCCGGTCAAATAACAAGAAGTAAGCTGAACGTGGAGCCCATAGCAACATGTATGAAAGAGATGACTGTATCTATTTAACAAAAGGTTTAATCTCAGCTAGATCCTTCAAGAAAGTTGATGAATCTTTTGAGGTAATCCTTGTGTGTAACCTTAAGCTTCTGATATTTTCCTTAGAACAAAAACAAGCACTAAACAGGTAGCTACTCTGGCACTCTAGCATATTTGTTTATACCTTTAAAATCAGCCATCCAGCTTCCCCTTAAAAAAAGGCACAGCAGGGCGTGGTTAATGCATACCTTTGCCCTTGCCTCTTTTATCGTTCAATCAGTTAACGTTCCCTTTAAACCACAGCAAGCAGGCCTGCTATGACAAGGGAAAAACTGGAAGTTTAGTATGTTTATATCTCTGTGGATCATCCCTGTGTGACTCCCAGCAAGATGTGTGATTCAGCTGCTTATTTTCAGCCTGTGTGCACGTCTGTGTGTTTATGTGACGGGAGAGACAGCAAGGAATTTTTTTCTGATTCTGTGATAAGATCGTCTCAGTGAGCTCAGATAGGGGCCCTATCGAGACAAAAACTCACACACATGCACGTTCTCCCATCATGCAATGAGTTGGGTGGCATGAATAGATGTGGATGTCTAAGCAAGAGCCGGTTGTCTTCTGGGCGTTGGACTGTGTTTAAAAAGGCTTCTGTTGCCATTTCTCAAATTACAAAGTCTGTCTGCAGCATTTAAATTTAGTCTCTCTTTTGACGTGGCATGCAAATTAGGGAAATGAGGGATGAAAATTGTGGGGCTCTCAATAATCTCAGGCATTGTTTGCGAAAATTTCTCTTTTGGCACTGCTGTTAGTGAGAATGGTGAATGTGGTTCATATGAAACGCTAAATATATGTCAAAAATAAAAGTAAACGCATGCATTTTGATTAGAACAGTGGCTCACGTTAATCTGAAAACTATAAAGTATCTTAATTTCCATTATAACAGTTATTCATTAGTAGGTTTGAGATGCTGATTTCATCTGCTGCTAAATAAAAATAGCTTTGTTTGCTGTTTTATGTCAAATTCAGCCTGATCCTCTCAATACAAAGTGCAACATAACTGCACGTTTAAATCGTTAGAAACAATTGGTTGGAAACACTTGCCGTACCCCAGCAATCAAAATGCTCTTAAACAGCTCTGGAAGTCGTCTTTGCCTTTCATGTAAAAACGTGCAAATGTGGTGGAAAACTGAAATATGTTAAGATGTCTAAAGGCAGCTGAAAAGTTTTGGATGGTTGATTGGATGGCCTAATCAAGCCCGGCTCTTACTGTCTGTGGTTAGGAAGGGTGTATCGGCTAAAACTAAGTCCTTGTTTTCAGGGTCATTTTCTTAACAAAATAAGAGCAAAGACTTGACAACCCGGAATAACCATTAGAAGGATGTCCATAGATGCCAAGTGTTTTGGAGGTTATTGCACAGGAGTCCATACTCATCATTTAGGCTGGTCATTTACACTGTTTTGCTTGAAGATATGGAAGACATGGTAAAAACGAGTTATTATAAGTAATACACTGAATATTAGGCGTTTAATCGCTTTAGCAACAGGTTCATTAATCGAGGTTGGGTAAATAAGTAGTTTATTATTGTCTTTATCACCTCTTTCTAATATAAGTCAGACATGTTGGCTTTTGAAGTTGGAAATTATGAGCAGGTTTGTGATAAGATAATTCACTTGGAGAGTGAGGTGCTGTCTGTATAGTTAGTTATAATATGTAAATGGCACAGAAATAATGCCAAGAATACCTTATTAGTGAGATTTACTAGTTCTGCATCTTCACTTCTTATATGCTAGTGTATCATTTATCTCACCTTTTTTCATATTTACAGACATTTCCGACACTTGATTCGTTATAATATTAACTAGGAAAAGAAAATCAAAGGAATTTTCTAAGTAACAAGATTTTTCCAAATCTTAATTGCCAAAATATTGCATCTTCTTATGATGTTTTATTGTTCATGTTATTACTGTAAACAACTTTTTGCTTTAATCTCCATTAGATATATAAAAAAGGTTTATTTTCTGTTATTGACATATTTATACAAGCTTAAAGTTTTTTATGCTGTGTTGCATTTAGTAATGTTACAATCACAAGGTGGTAGCCTCAAATTCCCTTGTAATAGTGTTTTCAGTGTGCTGGGAGCGGTGTACAAAAGGCATCCATATCCAATTTTACCTCTTTTATAAATAGCTCATGGTTAGTTATTTCATGTGTATGCAGCATTTCTTCCAACTTAAAGGACTCAGGCAAATGATTGTCTTTAAGACACATTCTCAAGTTAAGATGAAAAGTTTTTATATATTTTGTTGCATCGACCTTGGCTGTGAACCCACTTTAAAACATAAATTTTATATTTGATGATGATGCACAGCGACGCGCACCTTCTGTCTAATGATTTAGTCCATGTGTTGAAGGAATGAAATATTATACTGTATTTACAAAACGGTATTTATTAATGTAAGCTATCATTAAATGTGTATTTTACATTAGATTTTGATTACCTTGCACAGGCTACAGATCATTGCTGTTTTCTGCTTCTGTATCAACTTTACATGGGATCCGTTTGTTACAATCTAAAAGAGTCTGTGATGTCTTTTTCACCTTTCCCTTGTTCTTGTAAGCTTCAAACTGACCCGCCTTGTTGCCATCAGGTTTGGGTTTTTCAACATGTGGAAACAAGTAAAGCTATGATACTTAGAGGACATTAGTGTGGCCTGGATGAACTGAAATGAGGCTGCAGCACTGCTCCCAGTCTGCTCGCCGTAATCATATTTTGGGGGCTTGTTTGCTTTAGCAGTGCGAGGTATCAGCCAAACATCCTGTCTCGAATCCCTGTCTGCACTCACTGCAGCATTAACCCCATGAATTGGGCCTTTGACTGATGTGGCACTGCCCAGGAATGTTGGGAAATGGGGAAGGTGGGGCGGGACTGGGACCTTGAAGTGAAAGAAGTGGGGTGGGGGTGCACATGGGGGTCAGAGTGATATCAGATATATGTATGAACACACTGCATTAACTCTTAAGAAACACACTAAACTGCACTGACATTCCTGGTCGGGGGTGGCTTTGGGGGATTCGACTGAAGCCAAGCTGCGCCAGAGAGTTTGGTTCAGTAAAGCCTGGTTTATACTTCTCTGTCAGCAAGTTTGCACCCACATGCACATGTATTGACGGAGACATTTTCCTTCGATACTTCTCTTTTGTTGCGAAGCAATTCTCCACCAGGACAGCAGGGGGTGCAGACCTTTTCTGGCGGTCTGTTTTGTTGTTCTCTACACACCTGCATTAACTACTAATTACATCAACTCTAGAGCAGTGTTCTGGTGAAATGATCTTGGGCTGATGTTGGGTTGAACAATCGCAGATGTGCGCTCTATTTTGCGTTCGACAGATAGTTAAATATTGGGCTCTAGTCTGTGCGTCCTTACGTGAGTGAGGGAGAGCCCTTACGTCGACGGATAATGGCACTGCGTGTCTCCGCACCTCCGCAGACAGAGAAGTATAAACTGGGCTTAAGTGTGAAGCTCTCCTGGTCAGTGAAGTTGAATGTAGTTAAACAAGGTTCTGTAAATGATCTACTGAGGCTTGTGATTTTTAAGAAAATGACTGACGGAACTTTAGGACACATGAAAAGAAATCAGATTAAAGAGTAATTGAGGATCTTTAGACGTTGAAGGAATCAACCTCCAAACTGTTTTCTGGCATGTGTACAACACTTGGTCTTATGCCTGACTGAGACACATTAGGCTATGGAATTTAACAGCAAGCACTGGCCCATTAACCATTTGCCATTTCCTCAAATATTTTCCATCACAGCTCTTTTTCTCTGAACGAAGGGTAAACAGAGCCGAGGACGCAGCGCACACTTCACTCTAAAATCTGCAATGTCCCTTTTTCCCTCACCTTAAGACCTGGTGTGAACAGTTTCATATCTACAGCCAAGCACCAAGATTTGGATTTAATTAACTACACTAACCTTGTAATGGTTGTGCTTAGGCGCTGCCAACACTTTATCAAGATGCTGTTCACATTCCTGTTCAGCAGAATTTGGCAACACTCCACACCCAGAAAAAGTTACTTTTTACAGTTTCCAAAGAGTTTATTTAAAAATATCCTTTTATTTTATTCATTTGAATCTGACAGTCTGTTTCACACATGTCTGCTGTGTGGTGGGAGCTTGCTAGAAAACATAAAAAAAGTTTTAGGAGATTTTTAATTTCTTTTTTCTTTTTTTTTTTACATCTTACCAGACCTGATTTGATTCAGCCACCATTAAACTTTGGTCTTATACTGGAAAGTTCCAAATTTGAGGGAAAACTATGTTAAACTATGTTAAGTGGAAAAGAAGCAGCAGTTTTTGGGTTCTGAATCTTCTTCCATAATTTTTGGGGGGGAAATTGAGCATCCTCAGATAAAATTAGTCAAACTGTTTTGAGACACATCACATAATTTAGTCATTAATCTTTGCTGCCCAATCACAAAGAACTCAGACATTACTCAAGATAAAAACTGTTTTTATTCTTATGTCTAAAAATACTTACATTTCATTTTGGGTTTCAATTTTTCTGAGACAGTATTAAGACTTGAAGGCAAAGGTAGGCATCAATGTTTGCTGTAGAAATATTAATATACATTTGAAATCCAGTGTTTGCTCACAAATTTACACTTAGCATTGCAATTATACTTTCTGTTGACACTTTAATAAGTACAACTGTTTAATTGTTTTAAAACACAAGCAGTGAAACAGCCAATTACAAGGCAACAAATCAGTACATTTAGGCACCAAGTTGGGGTAAAGACAACCTGCTCAAGTTCAAATCAACCGCCAGAATGATAAAGAAAATGGATTTAAGAGACAGTTAATGTGACATGGCTGTTGGTGCCAGATGGGCTGCTATGAGTATTTTAGAAACTATTAATCTACTGGGATTTTTACACACAACCATCTTGGGTTTACAGAAAATTCTCCAGAACAGAGAAAATAACCAGTGAGCAACAGTTGTTTGGATAAAAATATCTTGTTAATGTCAGAGGTCAGAGAACAATGGGCAGACTGGTTCGAGGTAGAAAGGCAACAGTGACACAAATAACTTGTTACAGCCAAGGTATGAGGAATATCATCTCTGGGCATACAACACAAACCCAAAAGAGCACAACGAGTGCCACTCCTGTCAAATTTACAAATTGATCAATAGCAGACTGAACAAAACATGCTTGGTTTGATGAGTCTTGATTTCAGCCTTGACATTCACCTGATAAGGTCAGAATTGGACATAAACAACCTTGATGAATTGAGCCATCCTACTTTATGTCAATGGTTCAGGCTGGTGGTGGCATAGTCTGGGGCAAATGTCCTTGGCATATATGTTTAACCTCTAAGTACCAGTTGTGCATGATTTAGCTTTTGCTGACAATTTCCATCTCTTTATGACCAAAGTGCACCCAACATGACATTGAGTTCACTGGTCTCTGCTGCCCTCAACTTTCAAAAGAATCTGTCCCATGAAAACAGTTAAACCAGTTCTTAGGGCAAAAGTGGGACTAACCTGTTATTAGCTAGTTTTACCTAATGAAGTGGCTGGTGAGTGTATATCCAGCCTGTTGGATGGAGTCTCACTGCAGTAGATGCTCACACCTTATCCAGAGAATAGTTTCCAAGATGTTAAAGGTCATAGTGTTGGGGAGTTGGTAGCATGACAGACAAAAAAGAGACAGGTGAGGAATGATATTATGTATTCCCATTGATTTCATAATCAAAATGTTAAATAATAATAGTGTAATTCGTCAGATTGTGACATGCTACCTTCTACTATTTCACTCTTTCCACAAAGGTCAGTTATATGAACATGCTGTTTGTTTCAGGTGAGGAGGGTGAGAATGTCGGTCTTAAAACCCATTGTTATTAAGTACTTTTGCAGTTCAGGTTCAGGACCAACAATAAATAGAAATTGTGTGATAATACACACTTAAAATAACTTAAACTTGAGATATGAGCTTCCGTGTGGTTATATTTCCCTAGAATTCCTTTTAAAACTCCTTAACTATAATTAAAAATAAACACAATGGTTGAGTACATGGGTTCAAAATAGATTTTTTTATATGTATATCAAATTTGGGATTAAATGCTAACATGTGGGTAAGAAATGGGGGTACACAGTGGCAAGCTGGTTAATTATCCCGAAGATGTTGGCTCCATTGTTGCTAACGTTGCTAACGAGCTTTTCTCTGAAATAGCCAAAGCATATGTTGGCGGGATCGCGGCAGTTCGTTTCTGGGACAGGACCAATTCACGGACAGTGGTAAAACTAACCCATTGACTATAGCGGCGGCTATGAGCTGCATATTGTGCTTCACAGACGTTACGCACCGCTTATGCATCTGGTGGAAAGCCGGGGTGAGGCCTGGATAAAAGAGGGCTAAAATTGTGACATTAAGACAATCAAGAATTGACAGACGAAACTTTATTTGTAGTCCTAATCATATTTAAGATGTCTTTGCATTGCACATGACACTGTTCCTCTCTCCTACAGTGTCTATTACAATTAATTACATCCACATGGACAATTTTCCTAATGAGCTTACGTGACTTTCAATTATTACTTTCCTTACTGTGACGCTGGCAAAACTGGTTGGTTCTTTTTTCCTTTCATCATGCCACTGATCAGCTTACGTAGCTTTATCATGTACGGGCTAGCTTGACGTCATCATTCTCTTAACTGAGTTAGTCAAGTCATTCAGATATGGGAGAGATTTACACAGATAATACTCATAGCTTTCTCTCATACCTCTGGCAGTGACCACAATGTGAAACAGTACATTATGGGGTATTTCAAACTGGATGGTAAATCAAGTGTCATTTAAAGCACCTGGCAGTAGCTCCTTGTCACTTTTCTACAAGTTTGAACCAGATGAACAGGTGACGGGATATTGTGATATAGTATGATCATTTTTTTCCTTGCAAATGTTTTATTGCAGTCAGTGTCCATTGTAGTGGATTTTAACAAGGACTAATGTATTTACAGCCTTCTGCAGTCTCTGCTGTGCATTCAGAGAGCAAACAGAGGAGAGGTTGGAGTACTAACATTAATGATGATGGGAACATAGTCAATGTTCTTTTCTATTCTACCTCAGGTGCTGTCAGATGATCCTTATATTAGGAAGGTAAACTGATAAAAAGTAAAAACATCTCTCTATTTTGCTCTGCTGTCTACAGTTCTATTGAAAGCAGAAAGTATGCCAGGCAGAAGTGTTAAAACATGTGGTGCAGATTTTTCTAAATATGAAAACAAAGCATGAATGTTGTTTGGTCAAACATAGAAAGATTGCAATCAGAACTTCCACAGAAATGTGATATTGCCTCCCACTCAGACAAGACGCCACCGTTATCAGATTCCTTTACATCAATGGAAAGGAGGGCAAGTAAGATAAAGAGAAGTTTGGTACTATTGCTTCAAGAGCTCTTCGGTTGCTTATATCACCGGCTCTTTAAAAAAAATAAAAAATCTAAATACTGTAAAATGTGAACGGATCAAGCCATTTAAAGTTCTAATGCTGAGTAAATCTTCCAGCATTTTCCCCATTGAAAAAAAAAACAGATTTAGATGCATTTCAACCTAATACCCCACACTTGACACGATGTCCTGGGAAATAATAGTCATGGCATCAACTCAGTATGTATTTGACACAGTTTACACAGTTTGATCACCAGGTAACTAGGCTGCCATAGATTTCAGCCACACGAATGTCATGTCACACATGTGGTCCACTGCTACAGATTAGACAGTCTAGGACTTAAATGTTGCAGCAGTTGGCCTATAATATTAGTACTTATTATCACTCGATGCTATGACGATCCATCAGTCACCTAGACATTCTGGATGCCTGGCCAACGTTCTGATTCACTGGTCTAATAATTACTACAACGTATGGGGCCCTCATAGAGCATTGACATTTCATTCCCTGACCATCAGTGGATCCTTCAATTTGAAATAAATAAATAGAATGCGACAGTGACGTCACAGCAAAATAATTGGTATAAGGTAGAAGAAAACTGAATTCCACACCTTTGATCCTAATACAAGAACACTGTTCAAATTTCGACGCGCTAAAACTAGCATGCATACTTCAAAGACGGGACATGACTTGATGTTTCACCAAATACCCTTTATTTTCAATACGCCAGCCTACATGGCATGATAGGAAACACTGTGACAGCAGCCTGAGATCAAAAAAGAAGAGCAGGCTTTTATTATTAATTCGCAGCAGTAAATAAAACATTCAACACAGTTTATGTTTTTGTCTTGTACTGATCTATTTATTGCCATGTTCTCTGATTTAAGTCCAGTTTTCTATTAGTTTGACCTGTTTTCATTTTATTTCCTCTGATCAGCACATTCACCATATGAAACACAGAATATTTATTGCTGTTGTCAGCTGCCCACTCTCCTTTGCTGCCTTTGCTTCCCTTGTCCTCCTTCTTTACGTCTCTGTGAGTTGCATTTCTCCTCCCTCTCCTTGGGTCCATGTTGTCAGGCAATCACCATTTAAAATAAGGTTTAAATTACAGGACTGGCTGTGGCTTTCCCTCAGAGTTTTTGCCAACTCGCAATTTGGCTTTTAATGGAAGCCTGCCATGCTGCAGAACCTAAAGATTCTTTGCAGATGTCGACAGACTCTGAGTCCCCCCTCTAAAACAAAATATGTCGCTAGCGAGCTATGAATGAAACAAAGAATTGAAACGAAAAGTTGATGATCATTTTATCACTGTTTCGGAACGTGAAATTTGCACATTAACAGTTTTCGGTCCTCTGAAAATATCTGTTTAAAAGGTCACATGTTTGTTTTAGGCCTGGTTTTATAAAATGTTTAAAAGTGCATTCTTTTTACCCTGCATCTCCTGACCTGGTGCTTTATATATCAGGGTTGTGTGTTGTGTTTTCAGTTTGCACTTGTATATCTGCACCACTGGATCATTTATCCAAATAATGTTTGAGAAGGAATTTCATAATTCCTTATTCATAGCGGAACAAATGGATCCATTCCACCAATAAATGAGTGTAATTATGTTGTGAGGAGTGAAGGCCATATAGTGGGACCACGTGAGGCTCAATGAGAGACTTGTCAACTTGACCCTTGTGACTCTCTGAGCGGGGGGAGGAAGTGTTGAGGAAAAGGGCCTGTCCAGGAATGTGTTGGGAGGGGGGACTTGTCAACTAGCAGGCTCTCTCCTAGTCTCAGTCAGCATTCGTGCCTCTATAAATCATCTGTCTTTCAGTGTTGTTCAGCAGAATTAATGCTTTGTTTTTTTATTATTGTTATTATAATGCTATAACTGCAAAACGTCTCTTTGAGGGTTATGATGCATGCTGATATGTGGTGATGTATGCAATACTACATCGAGGGAGGCTACACAAACACCTTAAGAACTATGGCTGAGCTGTTGATTCTCAGTGAGAAAAGAGGTTTTTAAATTGTGTGAATAGGCATCCCTTGTTTAGCATTTTTACATATCCAACAGAGGAACAAACAAGCAATTTCAAAATTACCACCTGACTTTGGATTTGATGGATGATAATAAACATGACAGCAGGTTTGTCAAGGATGTAGTTATATATATATATATATATATATATATATATATATATATATATATATATATATATATATATATATATATATATATATATATATATATATATATGTTCAAGCTGCGGCATTCCCGAGGGTGAATTGTGTGGCGCTTTGAAGTCGCAGCAGAAATGCAGGAAGCTGGTTACTTTCTCTCTTCCTTCTGGAGGAGCTTTCTGTTTCTAAGATCTGCCCAGGAATTTTACAGGGACGCACACTAACCTTCCTGTAGCTCGGCCGCCCTCCAGGTTCAAGGAAAGCGTCCGCCTGGTGGTATATATCTTGCCTTAGTGTGCGCAGAAATTCATTCGATGCATTCTGTTCCATCATTAGGCTCACTTTGCAATGAAAAGCAAGAGAGGGGAAACAAATAGGAGAGGATGAATGTGAGCGTGTGTTTATGTGTATTAGAGCCTGGGTTGTGTTCGACCGTAAAGGCCTCGTCTGGCGATAAGGCAGCTCGCTGATGGCAGAGATAGTCGAGACGCCAGCTTAAATGTGGCTTGCTGGTTTGAAGTTGCCCTCTAATGATAGTTGTCTCAAACAACACAGAATCTACCATTTCTCTTCAGACAAGAGGAGGGGTCTCTCCCTTTTTTGTGATTTTATTCCTACTTTTTGAGTTTTCCAAAGCAAACATGACGATATAGGATTTTAAGAAAACATCTCAACCACTGAAAATGGTCAGTGTCTAAATCCTATCCTTCGCTCCTGTCCCCCCCTGTCCCCCTCACACCCTCTTCCCCTCCTCCTTCCCCTCTTCCAACCCTCCCACTTCTTTCAGCACAGTGGAAGAGTCTAATAACTGGAGGGGAATCTAATCCTTGGCACTGGATGAAAGACAAGGGTCTCCCTCCCTCCCTCTCTTTCTCACAGTCTCTTTTTCTCTCTTCATTTTTTCCGTGGATGCTGGTTATGCTTGGCAGGTTCTCGCTCCCTTTCGTTCTGTGCGCTCCCTCTTTCACCCAGTACACATCTTTTTCTCTTTTTTTCCCTCTGCTTCTCTATTTTCCCTGTTTTCCTTCCAGACTTTATTCCTCCATAGGTTAGTGACATGATGAAGATGTTCAGATAGAAAACTGAAGATCAAATAAGTTAGTAAGTTCAACATTTAATTATTTATGCATTTATCAAAGTCAAAAGAAAATATATTATTGTGAAGCAGAAGTTATTCAGCATGCTTTAAAGGAATAGTTCGCACTTTTTTTAAAGTGAGGTTTTGTGGAAAATCTTATCACTAATATTGTGAGCATGTAAATAAATGAAAAAATCCTTATCAAGGTGAATGTTGATATGATTTCAACCGCCCCCCACCACCACCACCACCACCACCACCACCACCCAAAAAAGTACCATCATAGATTCCTGCATTAAAAAGTCCCTTATGATGAGGTGCCAGGGAAAGCGTAAAGCGTCAGAGAAAACCACATTTTCGTCTGGCAGATTTAGTGTAAAGTAACTGTTCCTGTTGCTGAGAGCACTCAGTCAGCTGGGTAAAAGCAAGGTAATCTATATACAGTACAGGCCAAAAGTTTGGACACACCTTCACATTCAATAGAATGAGAAGGTCTGTCCAAACTGTTGGCCTGTACTGTAGTTAAAAAGCTAACACAAGAAGGTTAAGTTAAGTTACGTTTTTTATACGTTTTATACAGTTTTCACTTCAGCCTATGGTTTATATGCTGTCACTGAGAAGAGGAAAAGAAGAGAAAAATATAATGAAGTAATTTCTCTCGCTGGAGTTACAGGACTTACTGAGCACCATGCTCTTTTATAGGTAATGCTTTTTTTAAAAGACACGAGTTTTGGTGTCCTGCAGACAAACTAAAAGGTAAAAAAAAAGACTTTCTGCACGGCATGTTTACCTTTAAACTACTATTAGACTTATCAGATTTTTTTAATATACTTTTGTTAACATTTTTCCACCGATGTATAAATCTCTTTAAAAAAGATCTATCTCTGTTAAACCCCAGCAAATACCGGGGCTCAGTTGTACAGTGTTACATTAATCAAGATGAATTTCTTGTGACACAAACTTTTGTTATTTGACTAAATTGCTTACAATTAAGTACAAAACCTACTTATGGATCATAGTTTCAACCCAAAACAGTTAAAAGTGCCGTTCAACATTGGTTTTTGTGCTGCACTGCATTTGTGGAGCACAGCACCCACTTTGGTGTGGCGGTCCATGCCAAGTAGAGATTTTATTTACTTAACCTGCATTGTGTCATTTCTCGCACAGCTAATAGACACAGATTGTATATCAAACTGCTTCCAACTGAGCAGGAAGTAGCCTTGGATGTAGAAACAGAGCTCCACAAGCCCCACAATGCTTTCTGGACCATATCTTATAATCTTAATTTCCCATCTCCTTCTTGTTTCTGTTTAGCACAGTCTACCACTGTTTTTTTTCAAACTGAGACAAAACTCACCATTCTAGCTGATGGCAGGGGAGCTTTGTACACAGTACTCAGAGATTATCCTCTTGTTATTTTGAGAGCCCTGCCTACATTGTACTTCATCAAAATGTTGTGGAGAACAGGATTCACCACGGACTCCGGTGGGAAGCTCAACACATGCTGCCGCTGGTCTAATTAAAACCGCATAAAACTGGAAGAAGTAGTCTTTGTACTTTGGTTCAAACATAAATTTAGCAAAAAAAATAGTCATAAATTTTTTTTTGCTAAAATCTCACAATTTTCAGTCTTTGCGTACAGGTAACCTCATAGAACCTGCTAAAACTTTTTTTTTTTACCCTGCCTGTTCATTTGTCATCTGTGTGGAATAAATGTGATGAAATGAAGGAGGAACAATGAGTCTCCAGATTTTAAGTGTCTGTGGGTAGCCAGCGTGAAACTGACTGTCTGTCCTGTGAACTTGGACTGCAAACATCTCTGTCCCCTAAAATGTTCACAATTCTTTAACATATTTAATGAAACCTGTTCTTTGGCTTAAAGCTGCTGTGAAGTTTAGTGGACACTTCGGTGAGATTGGCACTAAGAGACAGCTATTTTGAAGTGAAATAACAAAGGCTACTTATCTAATTGGTAAACAGAGCTCTTAAATAGTGGTCGACCTAAATGCTTGCAGGACGCTGTAATTGCTGCCAGCCTTCTCATACAGATGCAGGCGTGCATGTTCACATCACAGGCACCCACGGCTCCCCCACCCCGACTTCCTCCACTCAAACACAAATACGCTGATAACCTCGGGTCTGAACCCCTCTTTAAAAATTCCATTGAAGAAGTTGGTTGCCCCTCCCTCCTTCTCCTCCGCCCCCTCTCCTCCCTCCCTCGCCATTCTCACACGAGCTTGTCATACCTTTAGTTGGATGATAGCCAGGCTGAGCGTGATGACACCAAGGCCGGTGCCAGAAACATTAAACATGTCTTGCTGTTCCTCTGGGACTGTCAAACGCTGATGCACTTCATGATTTAGAGTTTTGAACTTCTCACCGTAGAGGACTACAATAAAGTTTTGTACTCCTTCTAATTTCTTTATACTTTGTTTTAATTAGCAAGACTTTTTTCTGAACTTTTAGGTAAAGAGTAAAAAAAAAAAATCCTTTTCCAGGCTTTCTGAAGGGATTTCTTCGGACTTGGCTGCTTTTTTCATTCAATTTTGGTTCAGTCCTTGTACTTATATGATGACCTATTGTGCTTAAAAAAATGAATAAAGTAGATGAAAATCTGAGAAATGTCAGGGCTTGATAACAGTGCAGCACAGTGTCTAAGTGTCATCTCCTTAAAGAGAACGGAAAAATCAAAGAGCAAAGATCAGGACAGGACCTGAGAAATGCACCATTCTTTTTAACAAACAAAAGAAATCTGAAAATTGCTCTAAAAATGCATGACAGAGCAACCAAACTATTGATCCAGACCGCTTTCAAGATTTCAAGAAAGTCTAAGAAACCCAAGACTTGATTTTCTGTTCATGACTTTAATCCTGAAGCTTTGAAGTCACAAATAGTAGCTTTACCTGAAGCACACAATTTGCTGAGCAACCTATTTTGCTTGTTATCGAGTCATAATCCGTAAAATAAGGTAAAACTCTCGAATTGTTTCACATGTCCGTATAAAATTGTTGACTTCCTGTTGCAGCATGCAACTTTAAAAAGCTGAAGGAAAAAAAAAATCTGTTTGTTCTCTGTTTTCTTTGGGCATTAATTTGATCATGAGCTCATAAAGTCTCGCTGTGTTTCCCCAGACATGTTTGTGTTGCCTTATTACAGGGAAGAGCACGGCTTGTAAAAGCGTGTGCAAGTCCTTGTGTGTTTGTATGTGATGTGTGGGTGTGTTATAGAGAAAGAGTGAGAGAGCTCCTGCTAGCTGTGCAGCTCGCTCTCTCGTTGCAGAGCTGTAAAACCTCCAGACTGCAGGAGTTGCCAGCCTGGAATTCACTAATGACACACGTGGGCCTCAGATGAGAAGTGCAATTTTGTGCTCGAGTGTTTTGTGTGTTTGCCGTTGTGCCGTTTGCATCAGAAGGCCCGGTTTGTGCGAATGCGTGTGTGAGACCCCGTCTCCGTTGTTTTGTTGACTCAGACTCAATTCTCCTACTGATCGAACTGACAAGAGGCCCTTCGTACGCTCAGACCTGCTGAGGTCCCGGTTTCAACTAAAAGCAGCGCGTTAATGAGAGAGCAGCCATCATCTGGCTCTTCGCGGGTGAAGAGGGGGTGTTCGCTGTTATGTGAAAGGAATGGGGCCACAGGCACATGGGTCTTTAAATCCTCTGTGTCAATAGAGTCTCTGGAGCAAAATAATGGCATCACTCTGTGTGGGAGTTAATGTGAGCTGATAGCATGAGGGCCGGGGGGTCAGGGGTTCATGGGCTTACGCTAGGTTGACAGAGAGCTGAATGCTTTCGGCCCCCAACTCTCCTCCTCTGCCGGTCTGAATCTCCTCTTTACCTCTGGACCTGAAGAAGGGTCGCAGAGGGTGATGGTGAAGCATGTCAGTGGAGGAGGTGGGGGAATCAGCTTTTGAACCTCCTTTTTCAAATCGAGACTGACAGAAGACAAATTAAAGCCAAATCTTTGACGGAAAGCAAAATAAAAAGGCAGGTTTTCAATCATATACTGTGGGGAAATCAGCACAAAATAATGACATCCCAGCTCATTGCTAGTCTCCAGCTCCAGAGATTGTTGTATTCAGGTTTTCTCAGGATGGACCTAAATATGGTGATCAGTTTATGGGATGATGTGGTCAGGCCTTTTCACAACGATCCCATTTTTTTTTTTTTACATTTCTAATATTGATGAGAATCTCCTAAAACTGTGCTCACACCTACAGTACATTTAAGAAAGGCAGATCATTCCCTGTAACATATTTATCTTACTGCTAATGATGAATATACAATTAACTGCGAAAGAAAGAAAGAAAGAAAGAAAGAAAGAAAGAAAGAAAGAAAGAAAGAAAGAAAGAAAGAAAGAAAGAAAGAAAGAAAGAAAGAAAGAAAGAAAGAAAGAAAGAAAGAAAGAAAGAAAATAGACTGGTGACTGAAAACAAACCTTTTAGGATGATATGTTTTAAAAAGGAATGAATCGCATAATCTTGGTGCCACCCCTTTTGTCTCCCCCTTTAGGTCATGATTAACAGTGCAGGTTCAAGGGACTTTTTACATATGAACTCCAGAGGCTATATCCATCATTACAATTACACAAGATCCCGATACAGTGTTGAAAAGTCTGAAATTTACTTATATGATTTTTTTTAGGTCTGGATTAGCATTGAAAATAGAAGTTTGATCATGGAAATATTTTTGATTTTCCTAGCTTTATTGCTTAATTCTTATTAATTTACTTGAATATTGATATATATTTAAAGAACATTGTTTGATTCACAACAACACACCTGAAGACTTTTGTCAAACCTAATAGTCAGTTTGTTTTTCTGTAACCAACCGATAAACAACAAATAAATACACACAAATCTAAAACTTAAACCAGACTCTTAAATCAGGGCCCTAAATTGTACCTGTGGTTTTGCTACCAAATAGAGCATTGAAAATGCTGATTTTTATTTTTGTTCATAAATTATGCTTCATCAAATCTGCATTTAGTGTAGGATCATAGGGCTGTTTTATATTTTTATATACTGCTGATCTAAGTCACCAAAAGAACAGCAAATATGGCTTTTACCATATTGCTGAAATCGAGGGTAACCTCAGCAAGTCATGATTTGAGCAAATAGTAATACGAAAGTAAAAACCCAACTAGATTTTGTGCTTTAATATTAGGTTGTTAAAGAACAGTACCAAAAAAAAGTATGTATATGAAGTAATTTAGAAAGCTAATAACTACTAAAAATATATTGAACTCTGCAGTCGTATCTTCATTGGGAATCTGTGAAAGACGCTGGAGCAATGCAGTACAGTGTTTCTTCCTTCTCATTAAAGATGTTAATTTTAGAATCACTAAGTCTACATTTTTTGTCTTTTCTTAAACTTTTATAAGGTAAGGATTATGAATTTTGTAGGTAAAGCAGCTGCACAAAACGTAAAGTTATGTTTTCTTGTTCATGTGTTCTGTGGAATTAACTACTTATAAAATAAAATAAAAATTTTTTTTGTTGTTCCTGCTTTAACTTGAAATATTTTATTAATCTGAGGAATGCATGTGCTTCTATGCTGCTTTAAGACATAACAGTTAAGATCATCCTTGGAGCTTTTGACCCATGCATTTTTAGGCCCAGATCAGTCCCATCCCCCACCCAACTACAGGCTCTGCCAATTTTTGAGATGTGCCCGCTCCAGCACATCGATATTAAACGAATGGATCATTAACAGGCCTATGTAGAACCTGACATGCTGAGCAGGTAATAAAATGAATTTGGATCAAGTGTGGAGAAGCAGTTCTGAAAGCTGCAGGACACTGGCCACCCGAGTGCTGGATTTCAGGCCACTGGTTCAGATTATCAGTACCTTTCACTCTCGGTAACAAACAGAGAAGCAGAGTAGAATTGTCAGGTTATTTACAGACACGCACCATCTTCACTGAAAAAGTCTAGTGAACTAGATCTACCAATGGTCTGCCTGTGAAACATCTGATACAGTGACTGATGCTAACATTATTTCTTCCATCCCTGTTTTCCCATCAGACACTGGTACCTCCATTGGCTCCTCCACCTCCGGTGGACACCGCTCTCACTGGTGCAGCGTTGCCTACTGGGAGCAGCGCACCCGCGTGGGTCGCCTGTATCCAGCCTACGAGCCCTCACTCAGTATCTTCTATGACCTACCTCAGGGCACGGGCCTCTGCCTCGGCCAGCTCCACGCCAACGCTTACCACAGCCGCCGGGAGGACCCGGGAAGCCACAGCACATCGGACCCTTATCGGCACCACAGCCACGGAAGAGGAGGTGGAGGAGGAGGGAACAACAGCAGTAGCAGCAACATACAACAGATTCGCAGTAAAATCGGTTTCGGCATCGTGCTGAGTCGCGAGCCTGACGGGGTGTGGGTCTACAATCGCAGCCAGCACCCGGTGTTCGTCCACTCGCCCACTCTGGACCTGCCGAGTGCTCGTGGGCTGAGCGTAAGGAGGGTGATGCCCGGTTTCTCCCTCAAGGTGTTTGATTTTGAGTGTTCTAGCTGGATGACAGAGCACGGAGTAAAACCAGAGACCCAAGAGGGGCCCTGGGACCCCCACAGCATCCGGATCAGTTTCGCTAAGGGTTGGGGCCCCTGTTACTCCAGACAGTTCATCACCTCCTGCCCCTGCTGGCTGGAAGTGCTGCTCAACACCCACAGATAGCACACAAACACTCCCAGACTCACAGAAAGCATCCGGACTCAGTATCCCAATTGTAATCTACCTAGATTTAATATAAATTTATATATTATATAAAATATATTTTACATGTAAATACTTGAGTCCTTTTTACCATGCAATTATTTATGTATAGTGTAATGTGTATATTGTCAACATAAAAAGGAACAAGAATATGCACTTTGATTCTATATATGCATTACAGCTTTTCAGAGTCTTTTTTGACTAAACTGTTAAAGTAACAAACTTGGTTTATGTTCTCAATATTTTTCAATTCCATTAAAATATTTGCATCAAACAAACACACACATTGTCAATAAAGTATTTGTATAAAATGAATTCTTCTGAGGTGCTTCAAGTGCTATTAACTGAGCTAAAATACATTATATGATTTGATTTGATATACCGTATTACACTTTTTTTTTTAGCCAAGCGTGATTTCTTAACATTTTTGTTATTTCTTTAAAGCGGTCTTAAATCTGATATTGTGTAATGACAAGTGGCTCAACTCTTCTCAGTACTATTATTTCAGTGAGGTTACAATTAATGGCTTTCTTCCCAAATGTAAAATACCTATATGTTGCTTTTTTATCTAGAACCAAACTATTTCAGACTAAATCACAGTAATATGGGATTCACATATTTTTGTACGGATCATTAGACTAATATTCCCATCCTGCTTTGTAAACGGGAGCCTTTGAATTCCTCCTGTTGGGTTAGAAGTGATTCATCAGGGTAAAAGTGCTTGCTCTCAAACCCTTTTTATTCATTTGATGTAACTAGGGAGTCCCAATCATGCCAGGAAAATTTAAGAGATAATTTGATGCTTTTACTGACAAGGTCAGGAGTTCAGTTTCTTTAAATATGTTGTTCATCTCTGGATATTGTTAATAAACTTTTCATGCAGCAGAACCAGGTTTTATTTTCCAGCTAAGCTGAACTCCTGGCTGGCTCTTTATCCTCAGTAATTAGACAATAAAAAAACATCTTACACAATATTAGATGTATTTCAAAGAGTGCTATTTTCTTTCTGTGCTGGAAATGACGCAAGCAGCTCAGAATTTAGTATGGGAAGCACATAAATATGTAATACCACCTAATTATCCATAAGGTAATAGCAAATCGCCCACCTTTATGTGTGCTCGTTAAATTCAGTCATCCTTTTTTTATTGGATGCCTAAGAAAAAAATGTATGGTTCTGCAAATTATGTTAAGTACAAGGTCAGTTATTGATTTTAATTATAATTCATAGATTAAGAAGTGCACGTGATTTCAGGTGGTGGTGATAACTCTGTTCTAGGGTGAACAGATCGTCCTGTAACCAGGTGTTGTCATCTGAATAAAATTAGAAAATTAGCAAATTAGGCTAATGCCATCTTATAACTCTGTGGCAAACTTTTACAGTCGTCATTTTTTATGCTTTGTTTCCAAGCTGCCGTACTTTGTGGTCTTGAAAAATATTTCTCCAGGCTTTCTGAAGATCATTTAAAGTTTGGATTTTGGTAGCTTTTTCACTCAGTTTCTGTCTTACCTGCCAACACCCATGGGAATGCTTTCTTCCTTTCTCACACCACTTATAATCTGAGCTAGTCAGGTTTAAAAAGGTTCCTACGTTCATGGATGAGCTACCGTTATGTCTACACTTAATTGACACCAGCCACTTTTGAATAAAACTGAAATAAAGACACAATTGTTTCCCATTCCGTTAGATGAATCAGTGAATTCAACTGATATACAGAAAACTGTATTTAAGTACCAACGAGGTGATTCCCAGAGAGCCATTAGCTGATTTCTTCACATTCAGCTGATTTCATCTCTCAGGTCTTGTGTCGGACTTTTACTGGATTTCTTTCTGATTTTTAAAAACACAACTTTAGGACACACCAGATTTGTCACACTTCTTTTGTCCTACACTTATAAATTTTTCTCATCCTTTTCAAGCTGCACAATCTGCCAGCATGGTTTGAAAGAAGGCCTGGGCAGAAATCTAATGTAAATCCAGCCAAAGAGCAAAGAAAAACTATTCAGAAAGAAGAGAGATATTGATCAAAAGCACTTTGCAGGAATACAAGGAAGTCTGTCTCTTTTGAAGGAAAGCATAAAGAAGATATTATTTTCCCAAAAGCTAAAACCGTGACTCCACACTGGAGACTCAATGCCTTAAACGCACGCAGCTTTGCATTTTGTTCAACTTGGACTCCAGTCAGGATTTTCAGCATCATACATGTAAAAAAGGAAATTATTTTCCCCTTACTAACATGCTTATCACATCCTCTGTCGCAACAGCTGCAGTTAGCAACATGGCAACCTAAAAACAACCCGAATCCTTCTTTTTTTCTAACACACAGGAAAAAATAGGTTATCTGGTACAATCAGTTTTAACCACTGCACAGCCCACTGTCGCTTCACACGCATACAAAGCAAATGAAGGAATGTAAACTCATTTACTGTGTGGATTATAAGGCAAAAGCACATCATGAAAAGCTTTACAGGGCTGCTAAAAAAATCCCAATGTTCTTTGTTTTAGCTTGGACCTTCAGGCATGGCCATGATGTGTTGCAGACAGGATTTTTACAGTTAAGCTCTCTGAAATGTTGGAAAATACACAATTGAGCGCCGATGAATCAGGTTATACAGTCCCTTCCGTTCAAGAGGAACTTGCATGTATATTTGGTCAGAAGAAGTGTTGTTATTTTTACACTGAGTTCTATTTAAAATCTTTTCGAAATGTGTAATCAAGTTTCAACTATAATCTTGGCTTTAAAAGCACTAGTTGCAACGGAAAACAGTGAAAGAAAGGCGTCTCTGTGCCAGTGGTAAGGAAATAAAGCGCATAACTAAGAGATTACACAACAAACCACAGCATGGCGCTCAGGCACATACCCACTGCAGTAGAAAGCTTTCTGTTCATTGCATGATGGCATCCTGACAACACAATCATTTATGGAAACTCATATCGGAGCAAAAAGGGTGAGATTAAAAAGGTAATGTAAGTTGGGGAAAGCGCTAAAAGAAAAACTCAAGACATGAGTCAGTGGAGAGAAGAAAGAGCTAAGCTTTCCTGGGTTCAGTCAGTCAGACATTTTTGTTTTGACCCTGAACTTCTGCGGGCTCCTTGCTCGAACCTGTAATTAGCCTCAGCCTAAAAAGCTACGAGAGTTTGATTACAAAGTTGCAGCACTCCTGAGGAAAACTAATTAACCATTTCAGTTTTCAGAAATCTTTCGAGGGCTACTATATACTTACATTCAGAGCTTAAAATAGAGCTGCAAGCAGAAGCAGGGAAGTTCATTCAATGGATAAGCATTGACTTTGATTTAAACTCTTGTTTGCATTAATAGATATAATCCTTTCTAAAGTTTCTGGTTATTCCCATACCCCCACTCACAGAAGAAAAAAATCCAATATATATTTTAGTCCAGTCTCCTCTTTACTTTTCCAGGAAAAGTGTGGGATTTGTGGTCTGGATACAGTAAAAGGATTCAGAAGAGGGGCCTGGGGTGGGAGAGCTGCTGCTGGCAGGATTTGTTCAAAACCTACCACGTTTCTGTGCCATCCCACTTTTTTTTCCACCTGGGTCCATTTTCCTGTCATAATTATTTTGCTTTATTCTGATTTACGGTCATGGAAGCGATGAAATGGATCCCAGGCTCTAAGCAGCAGAGGGGGCTTTCTGGCTCTTGTCCTCAGAACTGCGGTGGCTGTCGACCTCACTGTGACCTGAAGGAAAACTGCTTAATTCTGCCACTGGCTCTTGAACTCCACCCCTTCAGTGTATAATTATCCCTATACAGATTATGACATTATAATTATCTTAATGAGCATGTGAGGCTTTTTAAATTAATGGAGAACCATTTTGTGATTTTGTTACAAATACGGGAATTTTTGCTCTAATGGGCCATTTTAATCAATAATGATTGGCTTGTATTTCTTTGGTGCTAATTTTCACTTACATGTGGGGTGGTTTATATCCGTTGGGCTGAGGCTACCGCTAAAGTCTGCAAATTAAAGAGAGTGTGATGCTGGGCTTTCCCCTCTTTTTCAGTGTTAAATTATAATTTGTGCCGAGAGAAGAGAAGTTGCGTTTCAAGCAATGTGTGCTATTTTCTATTGACTTTTTATTGGGTTTTTTTTTTTTTTTTTTTTTGCATTGCCCACGGAAATCACCGTGCATCATCAGTCCATCCTGTTTACAGTTTTGGAATGAGATAAGCTGTTGACAGGGCGTAAGTCCATCCGGGTCCTCAGCAACATACGAGACACACATCCATGTAAAGTCACACTTGTTCAGCACTATTTAGACACTGGCAAGTGTAATTTGGAGTCCAGATGCCCTTAATTCAAAGGAAGGAAGCTGCTTATGGCACCAGATGGCTGCATTGCCTTGAGATGGAAATGTCTTAAATTAATGAATATAGCCTAAAGGGCTGAATTGCTGGTCATATCTCAACCAGCCAATGATTTCCGTTATTATTGTGTTATGTAAAACACCACTTTAAAATATGATAGATTTCAACACTAAATGATATGATATAATGCAACACAACGTGCCTCATTACAGTACATCAGAATACAATGATTAGGGGTGTGATGAGGTCTCGTACCACAAGATTTGAAAAATGGTCTCCCGAAACACTTATGCCTCTTTCCACTGAGCAGTCCGGTCCGGTCCGGTCCGGCTCGGTCCGCCTTTTTGTCTGTTTCCACTGTAAAAGAGGCCCATACAGCAGGCCAGTACTGGTCCATTAATGGTCCCCCTTCAGGTGTAGGTCCACAGGACGATGGTCCGATACGGTTAAGGCGAAGCTACTGGCGTCACATGACACAGTCCTTTGATTGGGTGAACTCAAACACTGCAGTAAGTTTAAAAGTCACCCCTGTGACAACTTTACACACCAGTCATCTGTTCCGCACAGAGCCTTTTATTAAACACAGTGGTCGTATTTGTGTAAAGAAAAAAACCAAAAAGCTAGAAAGACAACCATGAGCGGCTGAATGGACTCCACTGTGGTTGTTTCTTCCTCCTCTTCTTCTGTGTTTTTTGCGCTTCACCCACTTCCTCGTCCCTCCAGTATGATGCCACGCAAGTGTTCAGGGTAAACCCCGCCTGTTCAAGGAGAGATCAGTTGGCAGTGGAAAGGCTCCCATGAAAAATCAGAATTACACAATAGCGGACCGGACCGGAGCTAGCCGCACCATTCTGCTCAGTGAAAACGAGGCTTTAGAAGTCTCATTAGGTGCTTTTCCATTATTGGAACTTCCAGTTAATTTTACTGGATGTTCACAGTATGTGCGTGTCTCCATTTCACTGGACTGACCCAAAAGGACAATTTTCTGGGTCATTTCAAGGAACAAAACGAGTACCTAGTAAGGCATAAGGCACAAAGAAGTGTAAACTCTAGAAAAATACATCAAACAAATCTGGTGTATCTTAAAGTTATGTTTTTAAGAAATCACCAAGAAATCCAGTAAAAACCTTACACAAGACTTGAATTGGCCTGGTATGGGGCATTACGTAGCAGAGTGGTTAAGACAGGCACCCCATGTTCAGAGGCCTCAGTCCTCGACGCAGTTGTCCGGGGGTTCGATTCTAACTACAAGAGAAACTACAAGACTGCTGAAGCAATGTCCTTTAAACAGATAGGCGAAAGATGCTTGATCGTACGCTTGATGCAATGGTTGATGAAAGAAAAATATGCTATTTCAGCACAAACATCTTATAATACGGTGGTGGAAGGGTGATGATTGGGGCCTGTGATAATGAGAGTCATAAAGTTAGCTGTTATCTCCTCTGTAGCTAGGTTGTTTAAGTGGACCAGAAGTCTATCGTAAGGGTTTAATTCAAACGCAGCTTTGCCATTTGGTTTCATCTTTGTTTGATAATGAGAGAATGAGGGTGTGCTTTCTTTTTGCTATGACTTCCCTGGCAGTTCTTGCATAAAGGACACCCTAGGTGAGAGCCTCCTTCTGCTGCCCCATGCCCATTAAACAACACACCCACTTCCGCAACAAAGCAAATTTTGAAAAACAACCTTTTAATATGTTACTCAATAGAAACTTAAAACAATTAAGACGATTACTGATCTCATATTATTTGATTTAGACCGGCTGACAGTTTTCTAATTTGTCTGAATCTAAAATGCCAATATCTATATGTTCTCAAACTGTGTCTTAAATAATATCAGCGTCATAAAAATATGACAGTTAAGATCTGAGTAGTCTACATTTTGAACTATAGAGATGAACAAATCCAGTCCAGATTTCTTCAAAAACACAAAATTGCCCTTTAATTTGGCATCAAATTGTTTGCTTTAAAACATACACCAGCTGCACTGTCAGGCATAAGTGGCACACAGCAACCTTTTCTTGCAATATCTGCCCATTCCCTCTGACTGAACATGTAAATAAGCAAAGGTAGAGTCATTAAGGGGGCAATTGAGGATAACTTTGTATTTTATTGCATTTTTCCCACTCTTGTGGTGCCCCCTAGACTGTGGCGCCCTGGACTGCAACCGGGTATTAAGAACTACTGTAAAAACAAATGTTCCAATAAAACCTGTCAGCAAGTATCTACTTAAGTCAATTACCACCAAATAATGTGGCAGTACTGATATATGATGCAGTGTAAATACAAGAAATGAAGAGAAAAACACTACTCACCGTTCATCCTCCTCCTCATCATCATCTTGACAGTGTTTTGTCACTTTCATTCTCAGAGCAGACAGGGATCAATACCTCAACGGTTAGTGAGCTAGGGTTAGCATTGTGTGAAACCACATCCAGCTCAAACATCTACTCACTGCTCTGTGGCTGATTTCAAGTCAGAATTTATTATTGCCATCTTCATAACCAGGCAATCATGACTGACAAGTCCAGACGAGTTTCTCGCAGATTTGAAATTAGGAAATAAACAGCTGTCCATCAATAATTTTTTTTTTTTTTTTTTTTTTTTCTTTGCTGTAAATGAATAATAAAAGCAGGGATCCTTGGAAGAGACAATAACAGTGAGAAAACCTAAATAACAGTTTAGTCAGCTTTAATTCAATGAAAGTGCCTAAGAGAACAAAAGAATCAGTTTGCTGGTATTTCAGTTTCATAGTCAAAAGCACTAATATTTGTTTATAAATGTGTTTGTTCTAGTTCAGCAGCATAGTCTGGAATAAAACAGCGGACAGAGCTGAACCCTGTCCTAACATAGACAGGATACTTGTAATCTGTCTTGATTGTCAACAAACTGTTTCTCATTTTAATTTAAAAAAACACAACCTTGTTTTATAAAGCCAAGGCTGCAATAACCTTTATTTCTATTAGGTGTGTCCAACTCATCTCTTTGCCACTTCTTACCCAATTTTTTACCCACCCGTTGCTTTTTCATCCAGACTCAATTTAATTTCTTCAAGTTTCTTCAGGGTGAAAATGTATTTGTTATTTGTTTATTTTATTGTTTTAGACTTAATGTTGGGTGTAAAGATTTGGAAAAAATTCAAGAGTCATTAGAGGATCATTTGTTTTGGTAGAAAAAGTCAGCGACACCAGAGAAGAGGAATTACCTATTCATTTGTTTTCCAGTTTACTTAGATTTGAGCTGACCCCAGTCCATATACAGCAGTTTGGATTCGGACCTGACTGTATATCTGTATTGAATTTATTACAGGAAACTGCATTTCCCATCATGAATTTGTCAGACTGAAATATGTGGGACAACTCATTCAGGTACTCTTCCAAATTTAAAGAGCATGAAAAAAGAAAAAGTGCATGAAAAAGAAAGCAGAAAAAATGAATCAGAGTAGCAAAATATCCCAAAAAAATCATATAAAATACATTGCTGCTGTTCTTTTCATGGTTTTGTGAAGTTGCCTTACCCACATGTACGAAACTCTCAGAAGCCAAGTTGGATTTCAGAAGTTTATTGAAGATGGTTATATCGAAAGAGAGATCTAGAACCAGGAACTGCAGGAGACCGGGAACTGCTGGAGTAAGTGGAACCTGGTTGGTAGTTTGTTGGCTGTCCAGTAGAGGATGATAATTGGACTGAAAATAAGCTGATTGGTGAGTTGAGGTCTGGATGTCAGAGACGAATTAATCTGAAGGTGAGCATACAGGTCGGCGTTGGAGGGCAGACAGTAGGAACATCAAAAATGACGATGTTGTCTGGAGATCCAGTGGAGTGGGCAGAGTTAAAACCGGAGGATGAAGGTGGATCTGGAAACTTGACGGCCGGTCGTGGAAGTTGAACCAGGAGAGACTTGAGCTGAGCCGAGAGGATACTTGGAGCGAGGGAAATCAAGGCGTGGAAACCTGGAGGGGAGGGGAGGAAAGTGAGTGTCAGGAAATAAATATTTTCAAAGGTAAGGAGCACAGGAACTTTGTGGCGCGGTGTACCAGATTAGGTTAACACTCAGACGCTGCCAGTTTCTTTTATCCTCCGGTAGATGATGATGAGTTGCAGGTGTGCAAACACACACCAGCACCTGCAGGTCTCCGCCCACCAGATCTGAAAACCTGTGCCTCCGCTACGCCCTCCAGTGATTAACCTGTGGAATGATGCCGAAGCAAAAGCCACCACACAAACCAAAAACACAGTATTCTAACAGTTATGTGAGCACATTGTGGGGGGAAAAGGTTAAGAGTGAAAATCCAAAAATTTCTCTTTACAACGACACTCTCCATCTCTTTAGTGTGGGATCCCAAGGATGTTCCATCCAGTGATTTCTGGGTCTTCCCTGGGGTCGCCTTCCAGTCGAGTGGGTTGCCCAGGAGGCGTCTGGATCTGTTGTCCAAACCATTTCACCTGTTTTGTTTTGATGCGGAGAACCAGAAGCTTTACTCTAACATAGCACTACCCCTCCCCCACCGATTGCTGCACACTGCGGGTCAGCTCAAAAGGCTCTCAGGTTTTTTGCTCGCTATGGAAGTAAAATAGAAAAGTAAATTCTGTTGGGGGAAAACAGGCAGCCAGAGGTGCTGTGGAAAACTAAAGAAGTGCCACCCATCTCTCTTAATAATGCAACACTACGACGGCTGTCAGCTTACGAGCAGCATCTCTGTTAGGCAGCCATGTGCAGGTTGGGTACACGAGCAGATAGCCTGATTAATTAATCTGCCAATATCTGCTTGGTATACTTGGGTTAAAGAGTTTAGCAAAAAATCCATGCAGTATCCCGTGCAATAAGTGCACAAAAATGACTAACTTCAGCTGGTATTACATCAAAATGTTTGTGTTTCATAGTCAAAACAATGGTACAAATAACATCCTTAAAACCATATTCAATCCTATATTTACACATTTGTTTTATTGTAAATAAAAGGGATTTTACCTTGTTATGTAATTTCCTTGCAAATATCACAAAGTCATGGTAATTTAGGCCTTCTTGCCATGAGAACCTCATAACGGCCATGCCATATGAGACAGCTGGAATGTAGACGAACCGGTAAATTGTGAGCTTTTAGGCTGTTTCGTTATTTTATCAGACCCAGAGCACCTAACACAGTACTGCCGTATTATCTCTCTCCAGCTCCATCCCACCATCACTAGTGAACAAGACTCATATACCAAAAACTCCCCTGCTTGAGTTAAAGATTCAATCAACTTGGACAGTGGCTGTATCGTTCTGGATATACTCCCAACTTAAATACAGTTTGCAGCATTAAAGACCAAAACTGATGGAAGCAGCTGATCAGTTCCCCTTCTTCCCAGAACACACGATTCATGAGAGTGGTATACAGTGTCTTCAGTCAGAGGCTTCTTCAGATTCGCTGTGATACAAACAGGAGATCCTTTCGGTCCATCAGCATCTCCAGCATCTCTTTAAAGAAAATTGTATGAGTCACAACCACATTTAATTTTGCACTGGGATTAATTAAGTTTTTTTTTTTTTTTTTTTTTTTTTGCCTTTTGTAAATAATGCTTCTGATTTTTGAAGGTCTTATTCTGTTGCTATGAAAAGTTACATGGATCCTGGAGTTTTTCCTTTTACCTGATGAGTGAATAATTGAGACGTTTGTGTTTTTGAAAAAAAGTCATTTTTCACTCCATCATTTTTCAAGCTAACCCCCGATGTTTATCAAGAGGTTTGTTTGTGATATATCCCAATTTTAATGCATGAAATTAGGGTTAGCTAATTACAAACTCACATAAACATTACTTGTTTGGGATTCACAAAAATAAGTAGTAATTATAGCAGCGTTGTCGCCTCTTGTGACCTCATTAATTCATGGAAATGTGCAATATCATGACAAAATACCAGCGTTTTGGCTTCCAAGGAGCCAGCTTGGGTTTCACTGGAGACCATTTTCTGTCTGCATTAAGCTGTTAGTAGGAAACTCAGCACTGTACACATCTAAGACTCGCCCTTTCAGCAAATGACTGAGGTGCTGTTTATTTTCCAGCCTGTCTTTGTTTTGTTACTTTAAGCACCATGTCTGTCAGCCGTAGTGTAATTATATGGAGACAGAGGCGCAGGAGGGGAGGGGGGGGGGGGGGGGTGATGGAGACAGCCTTCCTTTTCAGTGGCTGTGAGCCACAACCAGTACAGCCTGAAGCTGCTTGCCATTTGAAAAGCAGCCAAGAGGCTCTTCAGCTCCTATTAAACCCTTTAGATCACCCAAAGAGTTTTCTTTCGTCTAATTCACCTCACAGTTTTCTTAAGAACTGATCTGAACTGAGAGGAAGAGAATAAACTGTAAATGACAAATACAAGAACCCGCAAACGTTCTATTTATGAATGAAATCATGCATGGTTTTGCTGAACCTTGGCTTTATAATTACCTGTCAGGTCTTAAATTGTCCATCACTAAACCTTTTTAATAACTTATGAAACATTTGCAAACATTTCTCGCAATTATACGGATCATCCTTAAGGCACGTTAGTCCAGTTCAGCTCCACCACACTGCCAGTTTAGAAAAAAAACGCCCAACCACAAAAACGAGAGATGGTATCCACTGAACATCAAGCAGTTGTTGCTAATTACTGCCCCTAAAAAAAAGAGAGCTGTGAGCTGCACTACAACTGATGTATGGCTGAAGCTAAATTGTCTCGTTAAAACGAAAAATTTTATTTCGTTAGAAGAGACATTATGAATTTGTTTGCTATATAAAATGCTATTTAAAAGTAGTCTTGTAAAAATAGTGAGAGATGTTTTTTTGGTTGTTTTTTTTTACAAACATGGTTGCATTGAAGTACTGTAAATATATCGAGAAAAGAAAGAACACCATTGCTGCTTTTATAATGCCAAAGGAAGTAAAAGGCAGCAGCTGTTAATCAAATTCACTTGATTAACTCATCATCAACAAGTGTGACTTCCTCTATAAAAGCAGGGGGCTTAGGCAATTTGCTGATCTGGGGCATATATGGGTCTGTCAAGGTGTAAACCAGCTTGATAGAAAGCTTCACACACAGTGGCGTGCAGAAGTATTCATACCTCTTGAGCTTTCTTACATGTTGTTACTTCAAAATCAAAAAGTTCAATGCATTTTGTTGGGATTTTGTGACCAAGACCAAAAAATAAATAAATGACACAAGATGAGACAGACTCACATTTTCAACTGGATCTAGGTCTTGGCTTTAAGTGGCCAATTCTAACACATGGATTTGATCAGGATGTTTTTGTTCATTGTCCTGCTGCTTTCTTTGCTAAATTTACCATGAGCCTCCTGGCTGCTTCTCTGATTATGAAATATACGTTTACACAGCTTGGTTTTACTAACTAAATTAGCTGACTTTTAAATGCAGATGATTTCACGGAATTTCATTTGTGAGTATCAGAGTAAATGAAACTGAATTCAAATGTGTCCCAGGTTTTTGTACAGTCTCACATCAAATAAAAAAAACACATTAAAATTATCGGTTTTGATTTGACTAAATGTGGAAAAGTTTAAGAGGTAGCAACACTCCTTGGAGGTATTGTGTCTTCAAAAATACCTACATGATCCAATGGCAAAACGTTGATTTGACCAAACACTTTAAGATCATCAACTGATTTCTGACACTAGCCTTTTTATTGGGTACATAACATAAGCTGTCTTCACAGACGTGCCAAACTCCAGAAACATTCATAAAATGTTCAACAACAGTCTCGTGTAGAAAGAGTATTTCATGTTTCAGATTTTTAGGGGATCATTTTGAACGACGTGAAGCTCAGATGTATCAAAAATTAGATTCTGAGAAAATGTGTTGTTGTGGGTATAGCTCAGCTGCAGAGTGGTTGTCTTCAAATCAAGTCAAGCATTATAACCACAGTCCTCCCATGAGTCCCATGTGTCCATCAGTAAGATGTTAACCATCCATTGACTGCATCTGCTCATTACCATGCAAATTAAATATTTCGTGCTCCTTGTTGTTAACAGCCACTTTTTTCACAGCACCAAATACACCTGTGGAGGTAGGTACGCTGATGTTCTTCTCCTATTTTGGTAAATAAAAATCCTCGTTTTGAGGAAGTGCTGGTTGCCGGAGGTGACTCCTGTTCTGTCCTCCAGGATAAGCATACTACATAACGCGATGGGAACATATTTAATTGGCTTTTTTTAGAACAAGTTCCATTTTCCACACTGAAAATTCTGCAGACTTGTGACTCCCTTAAAACATTTTTTTTTTCAAACAGCTCTTTGATGAGCAGACGCTTGTGACGCTTTCTACATGATGCTTTTTAAATTAACCTGCCAAGTCAAAGTGTTATGAAGTTTATTAGTGCATAGCTGCCGGCTCATTCCTTCAGATGATTTCTGTCAGTTTCAAATGCTGCATTAAGGCTCTGCACCCAGCTCAGTGGTAAAGTAGCTAAATGTATTTAGCAATGCTCTGTTTTAAACTACACCTGCTGCAAAGCTAACCTAATACTGCTACCGATTTTAAACTCTCTTCACTAGCTACCTGCTTCCTGTTAACAAATCTGTTAACCATCTTAGTCAAAAGATCAACCTTTGTATACACACAACATGATAACTACATGCATTAAGGGAGGAAAAAGCTATTCAAACCAACCTTGCCCCAAGTGATAGCATAATTTCCCCCTCATTTAAATCATGAATTAACTGTGATTAACTGCATTTTATTTGCTTCACTTTTACTCGCCACACCCACGCCTGATCTTGAAGGTTTGTGACCTCAAGCTCACGCAGCAGGACAATGATCCAAAACACAAACAGCAAGTCCACCTCATAATGGGCAAAATAATAGATAAATAAAGATTATTCGGGGTTTACTTAAAAGTCTGAATGGAAGTCTGATTGAGGTGCTGCAGGATGATGTTGAAGAAGCCTTTTATGCCAAAGGTATAACTTTTTCCTTAATAAATCAAATCTAGACTGTCTACTAGAAACTGTTTGATGATCTCAAACAAGTACGATTGCTGATAGTTTGAGCAGCTTTTTTGTCCAAAGATTAATGCTTCTGATCTGTGCTTTAGTTGCACCTCGACTCTGCCAGTTGTTATTAAGCGGACAGTGACACTAACAGGAACTGTTCTTCTGGAGGGAAAATTGACAGCAGTGTTTACAGAATCATGCAGTGGCCACCCAGGGAAAAAAAACACAACACTTTATGCATGTCACATTTCAACAAGATCTGAAATGAGCTTACTAGACGACAGAGGCTGAGGCTGGAGAATCAAGACTGGGAGGACACTCCTGAATTATCCCCCAGCAAGGAGAAACCCGAGCAGGGTCAGTACCGCGCTGGAATCGACCGCACTGGCATCCACCAGAGCCAAAACCTCATTCTGGAAGTTTGGAAAGCAGAGTGGAGTGACAGCATTTCCCCTGCATCCATTTAGAGTCCCACAATATGGAAAACGTTTCATCCTGTTAAAGGAGAAAAGTCAAGTCATGCATTGGTTATTTTGTGATTGCTTGGGGTGGTATTTTTGGCTAAATCTGAGTTTGGGAAAAGGAAGTCTTTTATCTGTGAACAATAACAAATTGAGAACAGGAGGGGGCTTTTGGTTTGAAGCTTGATTGTGTGGTCTGTAGAGTCGAATTGTTCTTTGTGAAATAAATGGCATTTAGATTTCTGTGAAACAACTCAAACGTTCTCTGGAAAAAGAGCTGCAGCTATTGTTTGGGTGGTGGGGCTCTGCGCCAGCATTACCATGCTTGATATTTACACGGACCACTGCTGAACTGCTATTTAACCACTATATGTTGTATGCATTTCAGTGGTTTGCAAAGCTGTAGCTACACCTATTTAAAAATATCCTTGGAGAACAAAAATGACATATAAACTCTAAGCTTTTATTTAACCTCTAAATCAGTTCTTATTTTCTGTGAGAATGGATGAACTACACTAAACATTTCATGACATATGTATAAGGGTCTACAGTGCCTTGCAAAGTTTTCATATAATTTTCCACGTTTTGTCATGGTACAACTACAAACTTCAATGTAGCTCAGCTACAAGTCAGGGATAAGCGATCAAGAGGCTCATGGTAAGGAGGAGCTGCACAGATCCACAGCTCATGTGGGAGAGTCTGTAACCAGGATAGCTTTTAAGAGCGCACTCCTCAAATCTGGCCATTATAAAAATGTGGTAAGAAGAACATTATTGTTAAAAGAAATCCCTGAGAAATTCGGTTTGCAGTTTGCCATGTGGAGGACACAACAAACACATAGAAGGTGGTGCTTTAGTCAGATAAGACCACAATTAAACTTTCCGGCCTATACGTGAAAAATGGTCAAAAAGTAATGCTGCACATTACTTTGAACACACCACACACACCATCTGCACTGCAAAAATGGTGGTAGCAGCATCATGCTGGGGTAATGCCTGCCTTTAGCTGGACCACAGAAGCTGGTCAGAGTTGATGGGAAGATGGATACAGCTAAACACAGGATAATACTGGAAAAAAGTATCAGAGGCTGCAAAGGATTTGTGACTTGGGTGGAGGTTCACCTTCCAGCTGGAAAAGGACCCTAAATATACAGCCAGAATGACACGGGAATGGTTAAAATGAGTTCATGAGTTAGAATGGTCCAATCAAAGTACAGTCCAAAATCTAGTTGACAATGTGTACTCAAAAGCTGATGTTCATTGATGCTGTCCGTTCAGTCTGACTGAGCTTGAGCTATCACAGAAAGTCAAAGGATTGACTTTGGGCTGAATACAAATGCACCAGGACATATTTTATTTATGTATCACTTTCCTTTCACTTCAGGATTGTGTTGGCTGTTTATTTCGATTGGCCTAACAAATAAACTAAAACAAGTAAAAAACTTGAAGGAATATCATATTTTTGGAAGCCACTGTTTTTGATGCAACACCGACTGCACTAAAGAGTTTTAAATTACATGTTTTCTTTTATCATTTGTTTGACTAATCTAAACGGTTGGACAATGCCATGTTGTTTCCCATTCTCTGGGAAATGTTATTTTTTAGCTGTTTTCACAAAAATCCTAGATTAAACCACAGCTTTCATATTTGTCTGACAAGAGAAAAAAAACGGAAAATGTCAAGAGTGTGGTGTGAATGACTCAACAGCAATTAGTCTGTTTTTGCTGTGTCTCTGTCATTTCTGTCTAGAGGTTTATCACATGGCAATTATACTGGTAGAGACACATTTTCCATGGTGATAAATTCATTTTCGCCCACAAGACGCTTCATTTAAAGAAAAATTCTCAGATCTGCAAACAGAATGGCAGTGTACAAACATTTTTGTCTTATTTTTCCTGCCAAGAATTCAAAGCACACATAGGCTAATTGTGTCAAGTATAGTCTTTCACTGTGTAGGCAGTCATGGGTAAAACTATAGGTAAAAACCTTAGCAATAACTGCTGCTAGCCATTTTTTATCTGATTTTATCAGTTTCTCACATCATTGTAGGCTGATTGAATGTCCACTCCACATTAGAATATTAGCCTTTGCATGAATTAATTTCTGCACTGCTTGCTTAATATCCCACTAGATCATTTCAGCCCCATTAAGTTCTGGACTTTAAATGGACTGTTGTGACACCTTGATTCTTTTCTTTTTCACTCATTCTAATAAAGATTTGCTGCTGTGTCTTGAAAACGATGGATTGCCGATGATCAAGTTTCAATCATCATTCCTCCACCTCTGTGCTTGGCAGTAGTATGCAGTGTTTGTGTTTTGTTCTCTCTACAAGTGATACTCTGCATAGACATTAAAAACCTAAGTAGTGCTGCCATATTGTTTATAGACAGAAGATGCTTTCTCATGGAAAACAAACTTTTCTAGCAGGGCTGTCATTAACTTTGACATTTGATATGCCAACTGAGGTCTGTAGAGTCT
The DNA here is from genome assembly GCA_963556495.2 of Valencia hispanica. Taxonomy (NCBI): domain Eukaryota; kingdom Metazoa; phylum Chordata; class Actinopteri; order Cyprinodontiformes; family Valenciidae; genus Valencia; species Valencia hispanica. The sequence continues at coordinate 20,688,791 of OY747701.1, read as the reverse complement.
GAGATGGAGTTCTGTTTTTTCTTTTGCAGTTTCCCTGACCATTGCATGATCTGTACAGTTAAATGTAGCAGGATGTCCACTCCAAGCAAGATTATAAGCTGTCTCAAGCCCAACACATGCTGTAGGATTTTGAAAATGCTCAGTAGTAATTCATGTCACACTGCACCACAGAAAATGATGGAGTGCACAACTTGTGGCTGCATCAGAACCACATCAGACAGATGGACTGACTTATCAGTCCAATGGTAAATGGACAACTAATCACCCTCAAGTCAGCTGTGCTATTGTTAATGCTAGAGTCAGATGCTGAGAAGTTGGAGAGAAGGGAAAGGAGACGGCAGAGACATTGGTCAGACTGCACACTGAAAACATCAGACATCTGCTGATATTTGTCTTAGGACATCTTTGGTTGGAAGAGAGATTAATCTGTGGTTTGTTTGCCAGTCACTAGACACTAAACAACCAAAGAGCACCGATTATGTAGCAGTCGGGATACATTCAAAGTACTTTGTAGAAGCTTTAAAACAGATCAATCACACACAAGTGCCAGGAGTGTTTATCTGCTCTGAAAACTGTTTTTCACTTTTTGTAGTGTATACCTATGAACATAGGGTCAGTCAAGTGCTACAGTACACTAGATTTCTAGACTGATGATGATGGAAATTCACCCACATTTGCACAAAATTGTTTATAATTTAATCAAACAGTGGAAAGATAATTGACAAGAACGACAACTTCTTTTTTGCTGTAAAAGACTACGTGCATGATCCCTGCGACTTCATTCTGCAACATGATTAAACAACCCCTTAACATAAAACATGCAGGCTGTCATTAGGAAACCCCAAACTATTGGAGACATTAAACGTGACTCTTTCATCTTCTTTCCTTTCTTCTTTCTTTTCTCTCTTTTACACACGCAGACATTATTTCTCATATCAAAGCGCTTTATTGAGCTTTGGGGGCTGGCTGAAGCCACAAAGGCTTATTGTCCGACCTCATCCTTTAGCGGTCTGAAGCGCAGCCATTTTTCATCCCTCACCTTTTGTCTCTGGTATAAGGTGTTAAAACCAAAAATAAAAGGGTGGAAGTGAGAGGACTCGTCTCTGTATCACAAAAGCAACGTTTCGCAGACAGTTCAGCGTGGCGACATGTTTGAAGTTAAAGAGCTGATTTTGTTTGTTAAGAGAAAACAAAACTTTGTTGTTTTCCTGCAGCAGTAACCAGATAGTCTTTTAAAAGAGAGGAGTTGGCCTGTCGAAGAGCAGCAGCAAGGGGAACCGCTGCATCAGAGTTCAGCTCCATGCTGTCAAAATGTATAAATGGGGAGTTTTTTCTCCTCCTGTCAGTCAAGCTGAGATTGTGGTGAGAAGAAATGTGTCCGTCTGTCAGGGTGGCGATATTGCAGGTTCCAGCCTGAGCCCTGAAGGCAACATTATCGTGTCAACTGATGTTCTAAAGATAGCTGAAGATGTTGTCAGCGCAGGCCCTGCAGTTCTGCTGTCGGCCTTTACTTTTACTTTAAGAACCCACCACCATGCTCTTTGCTCTGTCATGTTTTTCATGCTTTTCAATTCTGGTACGCTACAAAGTCCTGTAAATCTAGACAGCCCAGACACGCTGCCAGGTTTTTTAAATAAACAAGCAAGCCTGATAAATGTTCGTGCACCATTTCACTTGCATTTAGTTTACACCTAAAGAATTAGGATATGTTGTCTGTATGACAGATGATATTACAGTTTTTACATATGATATAAAATATGAATCCTACCTGGATGTAGGAGGTGGAGCAAAACAAGTCTTGTTTGTGTCACAGGTCTATGAAATGCCACACTTTAATTATATACCCCTGTCATTCTTTTAAAGCACTGGTATAATGATTGGTTATAATTAAAATGTCCTGAACATGTAACATGAAGGGGTAAAAATTAAGTCATCCTGGCCAAAGGTTTTTGGCCTTGAGACAATTTTTTGTGTTTTGCAAACTTTCAGGGCTTCAGTTTTTGGGACCAAGAGTTACATTATTTTTAGATCACTGCAATGGTTGGTTTACTTCATATCCCAAATCCATTTTACTTATATTTATGCCCTGCCATAAAATAATCAGCTAACTTCACTTCAGTATAGTTAGAAACACTGGTACAGTTGTGAAAGAGTCCAGCTGAAAATACAATCAATCTAAAAAAGTATTAATATAGGAAGGTTAGGCTATGTTTAAAGTAATCTTATGTCTTAGCAGGTTTTTGAGACTTAGAAAAATGACTTTAAAAAGTTTTTTTTAAATGACTTAAAAAAAGACTTAAAAAATATTTTTTTACTTCTGACTGAGTTTATTAGGCTGCTCCAAACGCTGTAGCTACGAACTGCTTGGTCCACTACAACTTGGGAGAGAAAAAAAAGCAGGTTCAGTCAGTCCCTCCGTTCTGGGTCAGGCTGTCTCCATCACTTTGATATAAAGGAACGGAACCGCAACTATCACCTGAGGAACACGCTTCAAAGGGCAGGTACAGCCAAATTTCGGTGTGCTCTCCGCCCCACTTCCACCTAACGACTCGGCCTCGGCCGTGAACGAAATTAAGTTACTGTTAAAGCCCCCGTGTGTAAGAATTACCCCCATCTAGTGGTGCGCTAAGTGAATCCAAGCAACTGAGCAACTGTTCTCTGGCTTCTCGTCGTTATAACGCGTCATTACTACTACGGAAGCCGCGGAGTGAATTGTCCGAGTTAAACGGAACATAAAGTATTTGCTGGACTAACCTGTCCTGTGTCAAACATAACGCTAACATAGACTTCATTGTTTGATGTAATTAACTTACCTGTCCAGCAGAAAGCCTGCAACCTCCGCGTCCGTCTTCAAGTTCGTCTCCCTCATTAATAGTCCGCATCTGGTAAACGCTCCACCGATGTAGATTCTTGTTTTCTCCTCCCGGTTATTTCTTTTTCTTTTCTGTGATATGGTTTCCTCCCTCTCACGGGGCAAAGAGTACGGATGGTCCTCCATTAAAATTGAAAACTATGATCCATGGTCCTCTATGCTCGTTGCTCGCTTCTCCTCTTTGATTTGCATGGTCCGCACCTGCCCCTCTCAAGGTCTCTGCACTGCCCTATAGGTGAGAGGAGGTCAGAGTACCCAGAGAGAACCCACACATGCACAGGGAGAAAATGCTAACTCATGCAGAAAGACCCCAGTACTTTCTTGCTGCAAGGCAACAGTGCTATCAGATGTGTCACAGTGCAGCCACTAACACTTAGTTCATAGACATTCAGTTACAGTATTCATTGCTCTGGTGTCCACATCTGCCATTAATTGCAGTGAATCTGATGAATGTGAAATAAAATTTAACTGTTGTGTTGTACAAAGGTATTAGTCAAGAGAAGAGCAGTTAGATACATACCATACCATTATGTTTTCCAAAACATTTGAAAAGAGAAAACTAAACCTGGTCAGCAAGTGGCTAAAAGGATGGAGGAAACTTTGAAAGAGCTGCAGGAATTGTGCTTTAGTTTTTAAATTGCACCATTAATCTGCTTTTCTCCATATTCCTGGAAGTAGTATGGGTGTGAGATGGTAGTCTTTTCTTCTAAAAAAGGCAAGCCTGGCTTTAATTTCCCAAAACCTTGTGGCACAGTGTGTTGTGGTCTGATGATTCCAAACTCTAACTAATAGGCAACAATTCGCCAATGTATGTTGGGCCCCAGAACAACACCTTACATTAAAATGAAGACATAGCCACAGTAAAAGTGGTAGTGGCAGAATGCTTTGATGCTTTGTAGTTACTTTTCTTCAGATGGAGAAGGGTATTAGTCAAGGTGGGTGAAGTTATGAACAGTTCTAAATATTAGTTGTTTTTTGTCCCAAAAAAAGTAGGTTTAGACATTCATCCAAATAAGCAGAATAATATTACCAAGAGATTTATCTGACTATTTTGGGATTGCTAAACTGAGTCCAGAACTAAACATGCCAGAAACCAAGATGACTGTGGACAAAAGATGTTTTCTCATGTCTGTAACAGTGCCCATTCATTGAGAAGTCATGGTCATTGAATAAAACCTGAATCTGATCTGAACTGTGAGTTAGTCAGTTATCGGCACATCCACTTAGGTCTGAGGCTGATAATACCCTCCATGCACGCTAAAAAGGTGATGTGATAATGCTGCACAGTCTTACCTAATCTGAACACCGATCTTATTACATTTAGACATCACACAAACACAAATGACTGGGATTCAGACACAAAAAGCTGTTAGGTTAAAACACCCACAGTAATCTGAACATTGGAAATTGCATTGTGGCCGAAATAAAGCATCTAACTTTTCCTTCTGCTTTACATTATTGAATAGAGAGACATGGACGGATAGATGGACAGACCAGCAGGCAGACAGTCTGGCTCCAAAGGATGGGAGGGACATACATTCAAGCCTTCTGCTGCTGTCTTACCATTCTTTCTTCTGTAGAAACACGTTATTCAGTGAAGATCAGTAACATGACCATACAAACCAACAAAAACACATACAGTACAAACATGATATTTTGTAGAAAATGGTGCATTAATACAAAACCTGCACTGTGACAGTTCATAAATCCAGAAAGATCTGTATCATTTATGACTTTTATAAACCAATATAAGTAATTTTCCTGTTTCTGTCTTGAAGCAAAATAAAAATACTTATGAGGGAAGTTTTATCAGTGGGGTGTGAAAATATTCCTGTCAATTCTGCTATTTTGCTGCCATCTTGTGGTACAGTTTCAACATGTTTGCGTTTCATCCACTGGGGTCTGGCGGTGGAGTTTGAAAAATGTCAAGAAATTATGAGCCAGATGATTTTTTTCTAGAAAAAAGCTTAAGAGGACGTCCCATTTACTGTCTGACTCAAATGAAACTGTTGTCACCACAACTGCTTAGTCTTACAAAGACTCAGATTTTAAATGCCTTACACTATAATCTTATTTGTCACTAAATATATTAATAAAATATGTCCCCCATATACTTATAATCATATGCATCAACACACTGTTATTTCAAAACTCACTGGCAAAATGAGAGAAAATATATATTTTTAAAACATCAAAATAAACAAATCATTTATTGCAGCAGAAAAATCTCACACTAACAATATCATTAAAATATTTTTTTTAATCGATATATTTTTTTGTGAAAAAATGTCAAGACACTGTTCAGTATGGTGGAGGCTCCATGATGCTGTGGGCCTGTTTTTCTTCAAAATGCCCTTGAATGCATGCTAGCATGCTTGCCATCATCGACTCTTTGAATTATAAGGTGTTAAATAAAAATCTGATGGCCTCTAATAAAAAAGAGCAACCTGAAAAATGGGTCATCATGGTGTCATAATCCCAGGACGTAGGTTATTTGCTTTGTACTCTGCTCTCCTTTATGGGTGGAGTCATCTCCTGGGACTAGTCACACCTGAAGCTTGTTCCGTAATCCCCAGGTGGGTATTAAGGCTCAGCACTCCTCTCCACCAGTTGCCTGATTGTCTGACACAGCCTCTGTAATCAAGGAGTGTTGTTTCTATCCCCAAGTTGACCTAGCTGTTTCTAAATTTAGTGCTTCCGTGTGCACCATAAATGTCTGAAAACTCAACTCAAGTTACTTTCTGAGCAGCCTCATTGTCAACTGGTGACTTCCTGGAATGACGCATGACAAAGGTCACTCATGTGAATCTGTCACACTGTCCATGAAGCCCACCTGGAAAACTTGCTGCAATTGAGTAGAGGTATTCGTCAACGTCTTTGCTCTGTAAAGAATGCAATAAGATGCACTCAGTCCTTTCAACAGAGGAAAGTGTGCAAAGCTGCAAAACTAGTCCAGATGATTCAAAACTAATGGTCTTGAGAAACAATAATGGTTTGAGACTTGATGAGGTGAAATACAAGAAGTCATTTTTTGTGACAGGATACAACTTTCCTATGTACTTTTTACCCCACTGTGGTAGCCCTGGGACATTATTTGCATCATGTTAAAGGGTAAGCGTGAATCGGGTTTGGAGCAATGAGAAATCAAATCAGCCACAAAGAAAGGCAATGGTCTGTGACCAACTGCAAAATCCTCAGTGCCAATTTAGTGGATTTGTTGTCACAGAGATGCAAATGATTTGCTGTTGCAGATGATGAATTGCCCAATTGCCATTAAAATACCCAGATTTGCTACTTCTTTTCAAGGCTATTATTTTGTAAACCTTGAGGTTTGGCAGATGGGATCATGAAAAGATTTTAGACATGATTCAGGGAACATACAGTGTCATGATAGGTAACCCAGAAGATCGTGAGGTTTTATTGGGGGTTAATTCCCTCACAACAGTCAAAAAATGTAGCTGTATGACAAATACTGCCCCCTAGACCAACTTCTGCTTGTGATTTTTTTATGTATTTTCCAGATACCCAGAGGGCTTTGTGAACTTTGTGAGAGATCTTAATGAATAGTTCCAAATGTCTTTGTGTGTCTTGGGTTGTCTTTGGCTGCTTTTTCATTCCTTTTTGGTCCGAATTTAACTATTTTGAGGAGCAACATTGTTGCACTCACCCCCTTAACGGTGGTTCTTAAAATAATCAGACCTTGGCAAACCACAAAACTAAAGAGGTGAACCTGTGTTGTGTCAGCTCATAACAGAGAAAACTCATTTAAAATGCGTTATTGAGGAACTTTTCTAACAGCTGCCAGTGACAAAGACATTTCTCTAGCTAAGTGTATGGAAAATACACAAGATGATGTTATTTGACTGGCAATTAAAAATACTTTGGCCCAAATAATGTGATTCCCAAAGAGCTGGTTAAAAACATGGCACATGTAGATCAAATCAAGGAAGATTCATCCGTCAGGTCTTTGTGTCAGGGATTTGTTGCATTTTTCCTTTTTAAGATGTTACTTTTAAACACTGTTCTTCTGTTGTTGATGCTTTACTTAGGACTGATAAATTAACTAACACCACCAATCCAAGTTCTTCCATTTTCCTGCTCACACTGCAGCATTGGTCAACACGATCCGTTAGAAAAAATGAAAAGTAGATGACTCTGGCGTAACATTTTTAAGAACTTTACCATTCATTTTTAGTATTGAGAAACTGCTCAACAAATTGGATTTCTTAAAAGGAAAAAAGGTAAGTAAAGTAAATGTGTGCTGCTAACATCTTTGGAAGGCCTATAGATATATATTGTTCATTTAGATAATGGAATAGCTTTTATCAAAAATGATTAGCATAAACATTGTGTCCATTGTTGTTAAAGCTGTTTTCTAACTTTGCAAAGATAATCTGACATGAGATATATTACATCTTTAGAATTATTATACTACTTAATTGAACATGAACCAAAATAGTAATATTACTACATCAGTATCATAATGAAAAAAAACGGTAACTAAGACTTTGGAAAGCTGCATTATCTCTCAGTTGATCTTCTACTTTATATCAACTTTTCAGGTCATAGGTGTTTGGAGAGCAACCTTTTAGAGCTAAATCATAATTTTCTTTTTGCCAAACTCTTATGTTTGGTATGTTTTATAGGTTCAATAAAATGCATGCAAAGAAATGGGGTCACTATGAGTGCAAGTGACAAAATGCAAGAAAACATTTCATTTGGTTCTACATGGAACTTTTGAAAAGTGCAAAGAGTTGTAATAAGACAATATTTACTCCAGGGGGTGCAATTGACATGTTGTTTTTTGTTTGTTTAAACAGAGTTAACATAATTACTGTTATTCAAATGGTGAAAAATAACTTTTAGTATTTTTATTATATATCCACTGATACATTTTAATGTAAAAAAACAGTATTCTATTAAGTATTTTAACCAACTCATTTGTAATGTTTTTGTGTTATGCCACTCCTGAACAAAGGACTGCGTCAGAAGAGTCTTGCCTGGGCTAATGAGAAAAAGGACTGGACTGTGATGAAAGTACATTTTTCATTTGGAAATCAAAGTCCGAGATTCTGGGATGTGACAATCCTTCCTGTTTGGCAATGCCAGTTTTGCTTGCTGTTGTTTCTGTTGCTTTACAGGCCCTGGTGGTGGTGACAATCAGCTGGACTTGGGGCACCCGGCCATTCATCCCAGAATCATTTATTAGCACTGAATGAAGAATAGCATGGAGATGGAGACAGCTGGGAGACAGATGGAGGGAGGTCTCTGATCCCTGGTTCCAGCTGACATCCTCTCTGCTTTGTATGATTGTTGTCCCACCCAACAACACGCATCCATCTACTAACACACTGATCTTACTGTCACATCTCATAATGCTGCGTTGGTTTATTTCTTTTAATTTAGTAAATCTAAGATTTTGTTTGTTTGTTGTTGCTTTCTTTAAATCACTTTGTTAATGGCTGTTTGTTACAGCTTGTGTGCTTGTGAGACAGGAGGAAGAGTGGAGAGGCACAGAACCCATAGTGAATTGAGGTCCAGTGGGAAGTTTCTACAGTCACTGGTTATTTGAGGTGTCGTAACCTTTACTAGTGTTAGTCCACTGTGTTTTATGAAGTCCAAAGTAAGCATAGCCAGCTACCAGGAAGTCTAAGAGCATTTCATGCTTCCCTCTGCTGACAAGCCTTTATGGAGATGCTGATTTCACTCACCAGAAGGACATTTTAGCAGCCTACGCTGCCAAAAGTATCGATATGTTCTTTCATGACTCTAGTATCACTGTGCTTGATTTGCCACCAAAAGTCCTCTGACCCAAACCACATAACGACAGCTTCCGATTATCGTTAGTTAATTTGACAAGTAAAGAAGTTGCAACACTAGATTTATGGTAGCAAACCTTTCAACATATACTGTAGTATGTTGTTCTATTATTAAATATGTTTTTAGATGCTACAGTTTGATTAATCTTTGTCTAGTACAATAAAATTAAACATTTCAACTCTCTGATGCAAGATTTTTGTGCGGTTGAAATGGTTAAGTCTTGTAAGTAAAGTAGAAGCTTATTTAAAGCTGCTCTAACACAAAGGCAGCACAATGATAGGAAATCAGCTGACTTCTTACTTTACGTGTGAAAGGGGTTTATTTATGCTTTCTGCTCTTTATAAACCCTAAACTCTTGCCAAATGCTGTGTATTATACATTATATATTTAAAAATCCTTTGTCTCATATCCACTGCAAGACCCACCATATCCATGACTTTAGCTGGCAAAAACTTCTAAGCACAAACTTCTGTTCCCTTTCAGCAGGTACATTCGGTAAACTGTAATACCAACCTGAAGACGACATTTGAACATGTCTGCCTAGATCAATAAGACTGTTGTAGCTCACCTCACTAACCTCATTTGCAGATACCTAGAATGCTAACTGATGGAAGATTAGCTAGCTCTCTATAGGGCATCGCTATGGGTCTCTTTTCCTATATGTATTTAAGCATCCCTTTCTTCCATGTTTAGCATTGCTAATAGTGCCACATTTTTTTTGCTGATCTAAAAAATTGTGCCTGTTCAGTTGATTAACTGGTAAAAGACAGTTAAAATAAAGGTTGTTCTTGGTGGTTCCTACTATGGACCTGCAGAAAAGAAGGGAGCAAATCGACCAGCCAATGCCCCAGTGCTTGTGGATTTTTTTCTGCCAAAGATTTATATACATGATGACTTCCCAGTATGTATCGGTATGTTGCATGTGAAAATGCCACTTGCTTGACTAGAGTCTTGTGCGCATTGTAGGAGGCTCCAAAAATTGACACCATTGCTGTGATAGGGAATCACAACCCACTTCCTTATCACTAACTCACTGCTGCACAGCTATGAACTGGAGACGCTGCATCAATTCTATGAACCAATGCTGGGTAAAGACATTCCAGTGGGACTGCTCAGTAAGTTTCACAGAACAGCTAATTTCATCCTTCTCTATCCAGCGCTGCAACTCTTGCCACAGGTGAAGACATATTGGGAAGGGTTGTGGCACAGTGACACCTCTGGCTGGATGTTCAGGCAGCTGTTTCAAAGCACATTTTTATCTACCAAGCTTTCAAACCCATGGGGCTTTCCTGTCAGCTTTAGAGAAAATTCAGGCCTACTGTGATTTGAGGCAGACACAGGAAGTAGCTTTGAATATCCTCTAATATTCCAGTGCTTATTAAGTTAATAATACAGATGTGCCGTATGTCTGTTGTGTGTACACTTTTGGTCAATATAAATTTGAAAATTTTAAATTAATTAATTTTGTAAGTACATGTGAACCTACATTATTTCTACTAAGAATTCTTCTTTAAAATCAATTATTTAGAAATTGTCACAACTTTTTGTTTTGGTTAAATCTACAGACGAAATCTATGTATGGGAAGAAATATTTTCAATAACAACCCTTTGTTAAACTATGCCAAAACATGTTTTTATTTTTATTTTATCCATCCATCTATTGTTTCTTACCTGAGATTGTGTGCCTGGTGTCACAAGTCCAAGAGGGAAACTCAGACATCCCTCTCCCCAGCAACAATGTCCAGCTCCAAGTCATTTCAGGCTATGGGATATGTAGTTTCTCCAGCATATTTCTGCTTTGCCCTGAAGTCTCTTCCCAGTGGGGCCTGTCCAGAAAACCTCCAAAGGGAGATCCCCAGGAAAATATCAAGATACTTAAACTCCTCCGCCTGACACACAGACTGAGACCCACATTTTAACTAGACAAATTAGCCCATAAGAATAGTAGGTTAGAGTAATAAGAGTCTCCAATAAGAGTAGCTCCATATCAGAAACCCTTAAATGTGGTGTTGCCACCAACTCCACAAGATGTTTTCCTTGTGAGATCTTCCTGTTCTTGCATTTAGGTGTGGTTTGTTTGTTACATTTTTTATTTATTTGTCATTCTTGTTTGACTTGTACTTAGTGCAAGGGTGCTGAGACGATGCTGACTGTCATGCCTTCAACAGGGAATTCTGCCCTCTCAGAGATTGATCAGCAGTCATCTGTAATGACTAGTGACTCGGAGGTAGATCATACCCAAGAGTGGGCTGTGAGACAAACCTGGGTTTTTCTAATCAGTCATGACAGGAACAAGAGGTTGTCAACGGGATTATCTTTTCATGTGGTGACTAAACTCCCTGGAGGTGAGATAAAGCAAAAGTATATTTTTCAACTGAGCAGACCAAGTTCACTTTGACCAAATAAGGGAAAAGGAAACACCTGCCTGAGCTATGAGTCATGTGTTTAGTCCCATTTCGGCTCATGTTGTCTTAGGGAGAAGTAGCATCAGCAGAGTCACACACTGCTGATGAGCAATAAACACATGGCTCTGTTGTTTTGGACGATTTTAACAGGGCTCTCAATAACTGCTCTTATTTTTCAAAAGGGAAATCTCCAAGGAATTATGACCGATAAAAGGCTGTTTGAGTTATCTTTTTTATTCAATTGTTTTTTGCGGGGGTTTTTTTTCTTCTTTCTTGGTTGCTTGAGCCCAAATACACCAGAAAACATCTGAAAATATTTGAATGTGGAAATGTTCAGCCTAAACAGATATAGAAGATGATTGAACTCTGGATACAAAAACTGTTAGATAAACAGAGAAAAGGAAATTTAAAGAATAAAAAGCACTTTACGACAGTCCAACTAGTAACTCTTAACTAACAATTTCACTGTTGCTGCTCTATTTTGCAGCTTTACAGTCTAGATCTTATTGCAAGAAACCTTCAGATACAGTGAATCACAAGGATTTATATTTTATATTTCATTTTATTGTCACGTTACAAACACAAACTTCAGCGTTTTGATTGGGATTTCATGTGATAGATCCACATAAACAAGTGCATAACTGTATAGTGACAGGAAATAATACATTGACTTGACACATTTTTTACAACAATTCTGTTTATGCATTTTCTTCCGGGTTGCTAGGTATTTAACTGTATTGATTTTTATGATAAGTCTGACCAGCTTCCAACCCAGTCAAAACACTGGAGATGTTTTTTTCTAGGCAAGTCCTACTACTGTTTGGTTGTCAGGAGATGTGAGAGGTGTTCTTCCCTTCCCAAGATTAATTTATATGTCTAAAGGAAGACAAAATGTTATTGAAATGCCCTGGAAAAGTTCAGTTCTAACCATATTTGTAATATATTTTTTCCCTATGAGTAACATTGTTGCAGCCTTTACTGTCTTAAAGTTCTGTTTATTGTTTAAAAAAATCTCAGCAGAATAGATTTGAACCACTATGACCTGTCCTCTCTGCCCTCCTACCATCATGTTGGAATCTTTATGCTGCTTGGTAAGTTGTTGTCTAGTTCAAGCCCAGAAATGATAATTAACAAAATCATAACATTGAAATCAGACATATTTTAATGCAAGTTCTACTTTTAACTAGAGCTACATTTCTGGGGGTTTTCAGGGCAAAGCTTTGTTGCTCTTGAGATGGCCGACGCCCCTGTTAAAATGCCACGTTTTTGTGGTGTAAAAACCGAGATCGTGGTCAATTATTCCTTTTTCCATCTTTAGTGTGACTTTTGTCTTTACCAACTTGACTGTAAAAACAACTGCATCTGTTGGAAGGAAAACAAAAAGTGCAATAACATGTTTGCATATCGTGACACTTAAAGTAAAGTACTTTGTAAAGTACCTTTGGATTGAATTTCAGAAATCTTTATCCCACACCCTGACTTTTTGCTACTTTTTGCCCACTATACCTTGCAACAGTTCTCCAAATCTATCAGATTATAAAGACTTTTCTTGTCCACAGACCTCCTCAGTTGATTAACCTCTTAGCAGCCTCCCTCAACAGTTTCTGTTTGTCTTTTTAATGATTTTGGAGTTTTTGCAATGTCCTTGTAATGCTATGTAATTGTTTTGTACCTTTCCCCTGACTGATACCATTGGAAATGATATCCCTATGATCCTTTCTAACCTCTCTGTGGCTTCAGCTAAGGGACACAAACGTAGAACCCCTCTTGTTTGTGATAATCACCTCTCAAACATGGTGAGGTTTTTACATTTTTGCTTCTTTTTTTTGTAAGTAAAAGATTTAACAAATGTCTTGGTCTGGATGATGGTGCTGTTATTAGAACAGTTGCATCACAGCTGGATGTTCTAAAACTATCATCTGTGCACATCCCTGATAGATTAGCATGCATGACTTTTCTGTATGTTGGCTGTGATTCAAGTCCTGTTGCATGCACTCTCTTTCTCCTGTTGGGTTTTTCTCCTGCCTCTCATGCAAACCTGAACATGACAAAAAGATCATAGAGGATTTGCCCTTTCAGTGACATGCCGCGACTATTTAGTTTCCTGCTTATTTTATTTACTTTATGCAGATATAAAAGCGAGAGAATAGTAACTGCAGAATTCTGAACATGTATCTACAGGATGGTGTATATTTTTAGCAGAGCTCCCATTCCAATGGCTTGCACTTGTGCCGGTTGCCTCTGTTGATCTAGCATGGTGACAGACAATTAGACTCAGAAGAAAAATTGCCGTCTTCCTGTTATTCATAGCGCAAAGAGTTGTGCAACGGCTCGAAGTTTCAAAATGTTTGTCGCTGAGGATTTGAACCAAGAACAGTTTCCTCTGCTCAAGTGGATTACAGCTAACTTTTTTTTCCACGAATGATAAGACATCGTTGGAAAATGTGTTTGGAAAAGGTGTGCAAACAAATTAAAAAGATAGATAAAGGAAGAAGAACTGTGCAGAAGTGAAAGAGGAGGGGCGTGCTGCATGTGCAGGAGTGTGTAGGAGTGTGTGTGATTGTGTGTGCGTGTGTGTATGTGTATGTGTGTGTGTGTGTGAAGGATGCTTATGATGTTGAGCCTGTAGTACACTGTGTACTCCAACATTGCTGGAGGAGCTTTCAAGAGCTGTTGAGCGATTGATGGTTGTCTCAGCAGGAAAACACTGTGTCCTGTTATTTAAGCAGCTCTGTGAAAACACTTTTGCAGTTTGCCAGCAGCAGGAATTAAAATACACATAAATAAAAGTATGCACTTAATCACATAGAGGAATCTGACAAGTGAGGAACTGGCAAAGCTTGAATTTTAGGCTTTAGCTTCACTAAGAAGGGAAATTTAGATTTGAGGCACCAAACCGTTCAACCTAAATGTTTAACAAAAAGTTTAGAAGTACCACCAATTTGTTCACCACTGTGAAACCATCCGTCCATTATCTATACTTTCTATCCTATGCAGGGGGCGGAGGTACACCCTGGACAGGTCACCAGTCCATCGCAGGGCAACACAGAGGTCCACAGGACAAACAACCATACAAGCACACACTCATACCTAAGGGCAATTAGAAAGACCAATTAAACAGTCATGTTTTTGGAATGTGGGAGGAAGACGGAGTACCTGGAGGGAACCCATCCATGCACAGGGAGAACATGCAAACTCCATGCAGAAAGATGAACCCAGGGCCTTCTTGCTGCAGGGCAACAGTGCTACCAATTGCCCCACTTTTCAGCCCCGCTATAAAGGCAGTTCATTTAAATCACTTATGCATTATTCTTGTGCAGTTTAATCCGTTAAGTCCTGTAAAAAGAGAAATTCACAATATGTAGAGCAGCTTCAACACCAAGGCACTGATAAAGCAGATGCAAATGTAAGTCAATTTAATCTTTTTTACTTCTGCGTTTATAACATTTGGACCAATTTAGAGATTATGTTATGTGTATTTTAGAACAGGTTTTGAATTCAAAGTTTATTTATGTTTGTAAATCTTAAATCAGTGCCAAATGCTGTGTCTGATATTTAAAAATGTCATTGTCCGGATAGTTTTTCACAGTGCTAGTAAACTTTATATTGAAAAATTTAGCTTTTTAAAAATTAATTTATTTTAATTGGTCGTACACCGCTCATCTGCTTTCTTATCAATGTCCAAAGACCCAAAGAATCTGTTCTTTGGTCTGCTTCTTTCCACTGAGACACCAGCTGACTTGACACACATACACACACACACTCTGGCCTGAGTCCCCCGAGGTTCAGGCCAGCACAATGTCATTATCATCCATTGGATCGTGCGTGGTCACTGCCCATTCAGCCTCGCTGACGTGCCTTTTGTGCTCTGTAATTCTTCTCACTGCTGCCCCCTCCCACCACCACCTCCATCAAAATCCCCCTTAAACTCTGGACTACCACCCCAACACCACCCCCAACCCGCCAATCCTCTGCAGCACATATGTAATCCCTTCCCCCCCCAACCCTGCACCCCTACATCCGCCCTGCCTCGCTCCGCACTTCTCCAAAACAAGCCAGCTGTCCTGCCCGGTCGGGTCCCCTGGGGGCGTAAACAGGTGTCGAGAGGGCCTTAGCATTTGTCACATGGCACCACGCTCCTCGGGCCTTCTCCTGCAATCTGCCGACACGCCACTGACACCAAGGAGGCTGGGTTTTACAGCTGGAGACTAGATTATTTTTATGGGTCTGATGTTAAATTCACACAATTTGTGGCACAGGACTGGTAAAAAAAAACAATAAACAAATGTCTTTTATTTTGCATGTAAATTGTTTAAATATCATAAAGATTTTAAATGTAAACCATGGCATTCATTGTAAAAATACACACTGCTGGGTTACCAGAATAGATGAAAGGAGAGGCATCTGTCCTGGTGGCCCTGAAATATTTTTAGCACAAACTACACTCTGTGTACTGTGTGTGTGTGTGTGTGTGTGGGGGGGGGGGGTGATGACTGCTGGACACAAGCACATACCAAAACCACAGACCTGTGCTACTATTCTGGGTTAAACTGGAAGGTTTAGCAGATATGCCACGATCACATACGTCTTTTGTGACTCTGTTGTGCTTTATTAGTCTTAAAGAGGTGACCATGGAGAGCGAGCAGTTCTTCCACAACTTTTACAACTCTTTCAAAAGCTTGCTAATTCCACTCCTTTGCAATAAAGACCAGCTTTTGAAGCCTGAAGAACAAAAGCAGCTCCTGAACCCCGTCCCACTGTCACTTTCTCTCTGCTTCTGCTGCACTCTATTGTACATCTGGCACTTGACTTCTTGACACTGTGTCTGCATGAGTGCGTGTGGGAGGGGGGTGCTTGTGCATATGAGAGTGTGTGTTTATGTGTGTACATCTCCCTGTGCCATAGCTGTAATTTAGAGGCTGAACCAAGCTATAAACTAAATTGGCACCCTGTTGAGGTAGGAGATTCTCTGTTTGTACACCCAACAAGCCGGTGCAAGTCGGTGTGTCATCTTCTGCCTCGTGTGCAATGACTTCTATCAACTTCCATCTTTCAGCAGCTATGCTGTTTTTCACTCACATGGAGACAAACAACCCTTGAGAAATTACTGGAAAGTCTTGTCCAGAGGATGTAGACTTTGATGCTCAAGTTTGTGTTGATACAATAACCACAAAATGGCATCATTGTGCAACATCACTTGTGTGATTGTATGAATACTAGTTTGAGCCCTCTTTTTGTTGTCCGTTTGTGTCCTATAACTAGTCTAGAAACATCCAAGAGAAAGGTGCCTCCATGCTTTCTTAGATCAGTAAACACTTAGTGTTATATAAGTGATTCAAGCGGTCTAAGCTATGTGAGTGATTGTGACCGCTTATTTAGTCAGCCACACGGACGTTCATCAGCATGAGAAGAAAAGGTTGGGATTGTGCAACATCAGCACAGCCCATTTGGCCAGCTGCTGCTCAGTCTGGGCTGCCACGGGTCTGCAGTGTGCAGTCTGAAGTCTGAATGGAGAGCCTCAACAGCAGCTCCCCGCATTTGCATTTGATGCAGACTTCAGTCGAGCGACCACAACGCCCGCGGAGGCTTCTGAACTTCACAAAACTTTGCCGTCAGCAGATTTAAATACCCAGAGATAAAATATTGAGAATGATACATCTTTCGCTTTTTTAATATTCGAGTTATATCATAGTTTGCACGCGCTTCAGTACGTATTTGCTTCCGAATGCACAGTGTCGAACGAGTCCAGACGGACTACTTGTTCTGGCGTAGTAACAGTAAGTCGCAAGCGCAACAGACTACCGGTGCACAGTCGGCTGTTTAGCTCGATTCAGGGCGAAGGAGGAGTGCGCTGAAACCAGGGAGTTTTAACCCATAGATGCTCTGCAGCAGTTGCGTTTGATGAATTCAAACAACTTAACTTTTTGTGCTAATTAACGCTCTAGACTTCGGCGTTTGGACCCTTATAGGGGTAGCTGGGTTTTTTCCCCCCCTGTGCGTTTTGGTCCAAACCAGCGGACTTCTCGACACTGGACGGATTTGACTGAACTCTGAAAGATGTCAATTTTGCCTTTCACTCCCCCCATCGTCAAAAGACTTCTGGGCTGGAAGAAGGGTGAGCAGAACGGCCAGGAGGAGAAGTGGTGTGAGAAAGCGGTGAAAAGTCTCGTGAAGAAGCTGAAGAAGACGGGGCAGCTGGATGAACTGGAGAAAGCCATCACCACGCAGAATATCAACACGAAATGCATCACCATACCGAGGTAGGAGGAGGGGGGGCTTCTATGGAGAGAGGGGATGTTGACCGTAAAAGTCAGCAAGTCGGCTTTCAACGTTTAATTACATGTTTATTACAGAAAGTTCAACCTTTTCTCTTTAGCCTAAGGCGTATATTCCATTTTAAACACCCCCACCTGTGAGAGAAGTTGACCTCTTCAGCTCCGTTCTCGAGTCAATATTTCAAACTCTTGCTTCCTTTGCGTTTAATACACATCAACATGGAGGCTGCAGAGAAGCTACCAGTGCTCTCTGTGCGTGTGTGCAGATCAGAGCCTAAATATCCTGCTAGTGGGCTCGTGTATCACGTGCATGCTGTGCCTTTCATTAAACTGAAACTGTCCCCGGGTTTGTTTCACGACTGAACTCGCGTTAGCGAAACACGTCCTAGTCTGTGCACGACTAGCCAATAGGACACATGCAATGCAAAAAGCATACAATGTAGTCCAAGTTATATAACTTGGCCTTAATCTGGGACGCTTTTCTTGCGTTGTTGTTGTTGTTGTTGTTGTTGTTGCGTAGGCGAGTTTGTGGAGATGGTTTTTATCTTCTCTCCTTTCAGCGTCTCCCAGCAGCTGTTTGTCTGTCAATACATCATTTATAATAAATAATAGGTGAAGTCAAATTACTGCGGGTGGTTAAGTAGCACGTTATAACAATCCTCTACTCCAGACTCGAGGCGGCCACAGCCACGTTCTCGGTCAGAGTTATAATGCGAAATATTACACAGTGAACATACAAAATGTACAAAATATATCTGTTTTTCATAATACGAGTACATAATGGCTACATGGATTGGATTTAAAATGTTATCTCGACAATCACTGCTGTTCATTGCGATAACAATGTAAGTTATAATAAGGAAACATAATATAACTCTGCAGTTTTGTTGTTGTTTTGTTTCTACTATAATCATCTCTACAAAAAGTCTACAGCCTCACAAACACTAATTAAAGCGTGCCCATTATCAATTTACTCCACCAATTGCGTTAAGTGGTGCGACTGAGCAAACAGTATACAATAATATAGTAATTGTGTTCAGTTATGCTTTCCTGGAGCAGACAGTGGCAAAGTGATTTGAAAAGGAACAATTCAATCTTTTAGGGTTTGCAGATATCATCGGTTCATTTACTGTTACTGCTGAAGGATGACAAAATATTATGAAGTTGTTTTCAGTATAATAATTATAATACTATATTGCTCATCCATAGTTGGAGTTGTATCAGCATCAGTTCAATCCAGTTTATTTATACAGCACCAATTCAAAACAAATGTCATCTCAAGGCACCCAACAAGAAAAGACATTTCAATACAATCATATAAACGTTACAGTTTAAAAGTTTTCTATTTAGGGAATCCCACCAGATTCCATTGAGTCATTGACTTGAGGTTGCCCCCTGTTTATGCAGACTCCAACCACAGCAATCCCTCATACTGAGCAAGCATGTAGCGACAGTGGAGAGAAAAACTCCCCTTTAACAGGAAGAAACCTCCAATAGAACCAGGCTCAGTAGGAGCGGCCATCTGCCACGACCGTCTGGGGGTTTGACAAGACAGAGCAGAGACACAGAAAGAACAAAAGATCTGATGTAAGAGTACTTTCTATGTTAAAGAAAGTAAAAAGTTGATAACAGGACACAGAGGATGCTCAGTTTCTGGGAGCATCATCCCAGTCGATGCTCCCCCGTCCAAGAGGGCATTGCAGCCAAGCAGGATACCAGACCAGGTGTAGCTTCTTTGGAGAGAAAAAACAAAGTTAACAGTCGAAATAACAGCATAAAAATACAATTGAAGAGTAGTTGAAGAGAAAGTAGCAGAGAGAAGAAAAGTGTTCAACAACAAGTAGATAATTATAAGAATTATAATCAAATTGTTCCAGGTCACGCTAGGTGACTTAATTTCCTTTAAAAAATGAAGGAAGCATCACCTGTGGTCAAATTACATTTTCATGATTTACACATTAAGTGCCAATAATAAGTCTTTTCCATTTGAGTTTCCATTTTTTTCTTTCGGAATTTTGTGGAAAGCAGAGTTTGTTTCCCAAGCTTAGGACATCCTGTTATCGAAAATATTATTGTGATGAGAAAGAAAAACCTCTCATCTGTGTTTAGGCTGACCCGAAAGTTGATGAAAGTAGATGTTAGTGTTGGGCGATATAAATGGTGTAAGGTAGAAATGATATAAATGTAGCCAAAGGTAGAGATTTTGATTATACCGGCCTACCACGATTGCGCATTCTGATGATGTCATCAAGCTGTCATCAAGGAGGATAAATATTGATGTCCAGTGTTTGTCATTACATATTGCAAGTTTAAAATGTGTTGTTTTCTATTTAACGGGGGAAAAAACCTGTTGAACTTGAACAATTTTTAATTCAAATATGTGCAGATTTATTTTTATGCGATATTAAATTCATAAAAGTGTAACCAGCAAAGTGGACAATTTTAAACTTTGTGTTTAAAACAAAAAATTTAGAGTTTAATTTATAAAAAATATCTTCATCCTTATGTTGTGCGAATTTTTGTATTGTATTTTTTGAAAAAAAAAGATTAGAATTAAAAAAAAAGAATTTTGCACAATAATGTTCTTTAAATGGCATTCTAAACTTTTTTGAAGTTGTTCTGCTGTAATGTATCTGGAAAGTTAAAATGTTCATAAACTGTCATTGTGACATATATAACAGAAGAAAAGTATATATCGCAATAGATATCGTTATGCTTTAGATTATATCGCAATATAGATTTGAGGCTTTATCGCCAAGATATGGCTCCGTTATTGTTGTTTTTATTTGGACATTTGTGGCCTCGATGTCCTTGTACAGCCTCCACAAACACAATAATTTACCTTTTCTAATACAAATGCACCCAATACAAAACTAGTGAACTGTCCAACACCACCGCTCTACTGATAACTACCTACTCGCTACACTGAGCTGAGGCAGCACATAGCATATGACTCCCTTTGCTTACGTCACACGTCCAGATTATGAAACTTTTTAATTAAAATTTGTGGCGTTATGTACTGCAAAAACAAAAAAATATCCTCAATAAACATTTCAAATAGTAATTTTGGACAAACTTTTATATGCATTTTTGAAAATATTGAACCTGCAATATGCTCTTTAAGGCCTCCTTAGAATTTTTTAATGGATGTAAAATAAATGTCCAAACCTGGCTTGATGGCTGGGCTGTTCGTTTAGATTTAATAGCGTACTGTGTCAGGTGAAATCTGAACCCCTAATAGGGCACTCCTACATTCTCGGCTGCCACAAGTGTGCATATCACAGCTACCAGAAGTCCATGCCAGCATTTTGAGCTGAGCCTACCCAAAAAGTTAAATAACGTCTGCTGTGGTCCAGGTTTCAGGTTTCCTACTGCTAATGCGGAGAGGAAGAGGCAGAGTGCATTAAGATGACCTCAGATCAGATCTGGCTGTCACTTTGGGCCAACATGGTCCCTGGAGAACTGCTGTTTCTATTAATTCCCCAAGCTCTGGCATGCTGACGGCAGCTGCCTACATGTTCAGGCCTGTCCACAGGGAGGTCAGCTCCTATATCTCTGACACATGAACTTTGGGATGAGGCTCATCGCCGATGGTCCTCAGTGATGCTGAGTGCGGACGTAAGCCGGCGCTCTGTATTGATTCGATCAATAGCTGTATCAAGTTGTGGAATAGCGAGGATGTATCGCATATCAATTTAAAAGAACAAGATGCAGAACGTGATGGTGAGCTCTTCAGGGAGATGTTTCAGTTAGTTTAGTCATTTTCTGTCAGATTATCTATCTCCTGCCAACAACCACAGAATCATAATTTGATAACCAACCAGACTGTGGGATGTTGTTGAGGTCAGCGAGGCTAATTTATGTCACAGTGGGTTTACTTAAGAAATAAAGCAAACATTTTTTACTCTTACTTTCATTTGAAGCCGAACCAAGTGCTTCGGGCTCTGACTCAAACTTGGGCAGGGTAGCTGCTTTCCTTGCCTATCACGTTCTTTGGGTTTTGACGGTGAGCGTTGTTTTTTTGTGTGTTTTTTTTAAGACATTACGGGGAAAAAAGTAAAAGGCGAAGCTCACAACGTGTTCAACTCTTAGTTATTCATCACGGAGTAATGTTGGCATTGTGGCGCTTACTACTCTCCCTCCCACTTTACCCTGTTTCTCCTTTTGAATTTCTCTCTTCCTCTGAGCTGTAAACATCTATGAGCAACAAATGCTGGTTTGTAAAGTATGTGAGTCATTGGGAATCTACTGTTTCGTGATGGTTTAGGATTAAATGCGACTAATGTTTTCCTCTCGCTGTTCATTAACTAAAACCCTGATTAACAGACACGGGTTACGTGTGCTGCCGAGTGTTTTTTTACAGTTTTAAAGGAGTCAAACATTTGAATTCATCATGCAGCTAAACAAAGATCTAATCATGACCAGTGACCTCTTCATTACAGTAATAAAACAAACTCTTACAATAGGGCATAATAAAACTACAACAAAGGTGGTTTTCAAAATCCTTCAACCATTGTGTGGTAGGACAAGCAGTTATTGTCCTCATAACTGGTTTTTATTGGCTGTTACAGATTTCCAGGCTTTCTCTGAGGTCTCAGCGGCTGATTCAGATTTTGACAAATTTTAAAAGGTCTTCGTGTTTGATTTGCTTTAATTCAACAACTAATTAAACATGCGCTGTAAATGATAAAAAAAGTGCTGCAAATGGAATATTACAAAAAGGTGGAGCTTTTAGTTTGAATAAAATAATTGCATAAGGAGAAAGCTAGGGATGCATCGGCATCAACATCGGTATCGTCCGTTTTTGGTCATTTTTTTAACACATGGGTATTGGTCTGATAAATAAAACTGGCCCAGTATTAACAACCGATGTTTATTTCCATCTTTGTTCCTGTTTGTGTTTCAGGAGGGGGAGGGGAGAGGGTTGACCATGTGGTATATGTTTGGTCATGTGACAATGATAGTGATGCAGCGCATTGTGGGTTGTTTTCCTGAAGCAATGAAGCAATGTAATTGGTGTGGTACACGGTGTCAAAAGTGTAGGGAAATAAATATAATAGTGCTGTGTTGGAAAAATCGATTCTCTGGTTCTGAGGGATTCTTATAAAAATTCTTAAAAATCAATTTGTACGTCCAAAGATCGATTTAGCCGTTTAACATTGTTTGCCCTTTTTACACCTAACATAGGAGGGAAAAGTCCAGACAGGCATTTTAAGGGTTAGGTCTGAAAGGGTTACTACTGTTTCCCCTATTGAACTGTAACCCCTCACAGTGTTACAGTCATGTAATTAAGGTAACAGGTCAAAAAAACACATTTAATAGCACTGACCCATATCAAAATCGAATTGGAACAGATTGGATTGGACTGATGGTGATAATCGATTCTAACTCTTGAGAATCGGAATCGAATCAATTCTTCAAATTTGAATCGATACCCAGCTCTTAAATAATATATCTGGAAGTATTGGTTACCATCCATAACAGCAGTATAAATATCAGATATTGGCCCAAATATTCGTATCGGTGCATCCCGAGAAAAAAAATCGAAAATGTCTGTGTTCGACTGTTAAGACTTAAGACATTAATGGGACATTTTGTGATATTCTTTTTGTAATATGTGAAGGATTGTCGCATCCTTTTTCATTGTAAATGTATTTCTGCTTACAGGGAGAGTCCCACAAACACACCTACGGGTTAAAAACTAAAATGTATCCATTACCAAACAGGCTTCAGTCATCCACACTAAGTCAGGGGTGACCGAGACCTGTCCTCCAGAGCTACAGTCCAGCACCTTTTGGATGCGTCCCTTCTCTACACACCTGAATCAAATGAATGCCTTGTTACCAGGCCTCTGCAGAGCTAAATGACTGAATGCTGATGAGGGAATTCAGCCGTTTGATTCAGGTGTGTTGGGGACACGGATGCATTTCAAAGTTGCTTGATAGTAGCTTTGGAGGACTGGACTGGCTGCCCTGCATTAAGTAGTGCAGTTGTACTTTTAAAAGGCATGCGATAGTTGTATTTATTGATTATGATAATATAAATGACCATGTTGTGTTTCTGATGCACTTACAACTTTAGTAGTCAGATATCGATTTCATGAAAGCGCCTATACCAACAGTTGAAACATTTTTAGATGTTTATTGTCTTATAGGTGAAGTGGTTATTACAAAATTGTCTGTCTGGTACTAAAGAGTTAATTGAGCGAGCCGTTTGGGGATCTGTGAGCAGTTTATTAAAGTAAAACTGTTGTTTTAAACACTTTAAATAAATGTGATGCATTCTTGTTGAATATGAATGTGGGGCCCTTTTCCAAAGAGCCTGTGGGAGCGGATTCTCGCCTACCTAACTGAACCTAGTTTGGGTTTAGGCCTTTAGGCTTCACTGAGCGTTTGCTGTGTTTGTACATATTTATCCTGGCAACAAGCGTGTTATCTGATTCACCCTGCTGCGTGTCGGGGCAAGATGGAGATGAAGGAGATGAGATAAAGTGAGGAAGACTAAGAAACGCAAAGGAGTGAGACTGATGAGTAAAGACAAAGATGAAGGTTGACCAGAGAAGTTTCCATAAACAAATGCTACCTTTCACTGGTGAAATGTGTCTCTGCGGCTGTGTTTCTTTACCTGTTGTCCCTGTCAGGTTTTTTTCCTGTTTTGATTTATTAAGGACGCTGTCCCTTTAAAACAAGTTTGGATGACTAGCTAGACTTGATGGACCCAGAGGGGGTTGTGCAAATCTTGGGGATTAGCGGATTTTTCTGTATCAAAGAATTATGTTGCAGAAAGCGCCTTCTGCCACGTTTGTGGTTATTATGGAGACCTTTGATGCTGATGCAGACGCCGGACGAGAGAAAGCATGTAAGCAATTAAGGTGGAATGTGGAGCACTGACTTGGAGCCGGGGATTCCCATGGTTCTGTGTGGTGCTGGAGGGGCCTGCGTATCGTTAGAACTGGGAGAATGGGAAATGTAACCGTCCAGGATGAGACCGTGAGGATCAGCAGATGAAAACAGTTGCAAAGAGCATGTGAGGAAAGGGTTGAATTATAAACATGAACTAGAACTGCAAAGCATAAAGACATGTGGGTCAGGATGAAGAAGAAGAAGAAGGCCGAAGCGGTTTGTTTGGCATCAGACAGGGCCTTATCAGACAGTCTGTGGCTGGAGCGGTTTGCGTGCAAAGAGAAATTAAACTACTGATAGCTGAGGTGGAGCTGGTTTGTTTTTTAACTAGACGGCAGGTTGAAATGAAAAGAAGCGTGTGTCTGGGTAACTACCATTAAATACACACACACACTGCGGCTATTGAAACAAGGAGACAATGCATATACCTGAGCCCATTCATAGTCTGCATGCCTAAAACGCAGATGCATGAAAGCTGCGCAGTACGGTTGTTGTTAAAGTTAAAGTTGTCGTCTTTGTCCAGAAGGTAACTTTGTGATTTTTATTCACGCGTCATGACTTCTGGAGAATTTGGACATCAAATCGGATGCGATGCTTGGACTCGCTTTGGGATTAGACAAGATATTTAATTCAGCTTTTACTTTAACACTTTATTTATTATTGCCATTCTGTATGAATGCACTATCACACGATTTAGTCATCCGTCCACTGCTTGACCTTTTCCGTTGCAAAAATGACGATGTGCTTCCAGCCTCAGCCACTCGATAACAAGTCATTTTGGTTGTTGTGGTATTGACCCACAGTTCCTCTCTCTTTTCCTCTGTTTCTGCTTTCTGCATCCTCGCTTCTTGTCCCCTTTAATTTAAGGTTAACAAACTGAGAGCAGAGGGTTGAGAAAATAGATGTGTTATAACCTAAAAAGAGGCTGCTGACAGAATCCACTTAGACAACCATAAACACAGTGTCCTTAGATTGCTTCGCAGGGTATTTGTGTAGTCAGTATATTCACACATGCCATCGCAGTTGTGGACTCTGATTGAAAATAAGGAGTATTATTGTTGTTGCTGCTTTATAACGAATAATAACATAGTGATTCATCAACTTATCTCACCTTAGATTAAGACGTACAAGCATAGGTTTAGTAAAAGTAGTCAGTTGCTCGACCTCATCCAAGCACTTTCCTTCAACACTTTACATCCCACCTGAGTCATTCGAGTCGGCGTTGTTGGATGTAGACGCAGCGTGCGACAGGTCACGGAGAGTTTATGTGTGTCTGTCTGGCTCGACCGTGTGCGGCTCGCTGCTCATGACGACGGTAACCGGCTGGCCTTTTTTCAGTCTGGTTTAGGATTTCTTCCATTGTTTGATTTGCTTGACAGACAACAGATATGGCTCTGAGTCAGAAGGGATGCATACACTGTCTGTGCTCTTGCTCCTAAGGTTTGTTTAAAGTATCAAATCAGATCAAACTTTATTTATAAAGCGCTTTCCAAACCATAACAAAGCTTCTCAAAGTGCTTTACATATTAAAAATGACCCAGAGAGCACCAAGGCAGCCACAGCCGACCACTGCCCCCGAGGCAGAGGGCTCCCACAGAGGAAACACTGGAAGAAAAACTAAAATAAGTTCAAATATTAAAATTAAAACAATTATAAGATATGATCAAATAGAAGGTAATCAAATCACACTTCAGCATCCTCATATAGCTGCTGCAACTCCGATCTATTTTACTTTTGGTGAGTCACACAGTTATCATACAGTTGCAGCTGTTTTTTGGTTTTTTTGGGGGTAAAAGTGGGCAGATTTATTTTCTTGCGTTATTCAACATGATCTTTTAAGCCGTTTATGGGATGCTGTTGGTTAAATGACAAATAAATGTGCAAGATCTGATTTACTAACAATTAGAATGTTGTTGGTTTTTTTTGTGATTGTACATGGTTGCGTGCGTTTGTTTGTGCGTGTGCATGCATGAGGTTAGTCAGCTCAGAGGAATGCTCTCTGTGCCTGCTGGGGCTTTGAGGAGGGCGTGGGCTGCTGTTTGGTTTGCGGCTTGAAACCATGGGTGGAGGGGTTAGAGACAACTCTGCCTCGACTTGGCCCTGGCCGTCTCACTATCTGCGGGGGAGTGCGCATGCACGAGGCAGGAACACACACACACTCGTGTGGAGTCACAAACACACACACAGACGCGTTCAGCAGACAACAAATGCCCCTTTGTGCTCTACTGGCTGCCACTGGAGCTGCAAAACTTGCAGGACTACAGCTGGATATGTCTTGGGGGGGGGGGGATAAAAGTTCAAAAGGCGAAAGGAAGTTTAGAAAGAGATAAATGTGGCTACAGATTGTCATTAAAGCTGGTAAATGTTGTGAGGCAGCATTCACAGAAGATGTGATAGCGGGTCAGGACTAACCTAAAACCTCAGCAGGTGGATCAATGCAGGACTGTTAGCATTTATATGTGATGGAGAGATGTTTAAAAAGCCCTGCTTTGTTCAGCTGAGATTTATTTTTAAGGCGAGAGCAGCACTTATGTCTGAGTAAAAGACTTGGAAACGTAAGTGAAGCTGAGAGCTTCCTATGCACTCGACTGTCAAGGACATCCATTTGGCTGGAAAGAAGAATCGAAATGTGTGCAAGTTTTAGTTGAGGGGCGGTCGCCTGAGATTAGTTTGGTATTTCAGTGTAGAATTACTTTCTAGAGCAGCAGAAAGCATAGTCAGAATGAAGCCGTTTATTTTTACTAGGTCAATACTAGACTGTTTTTTTTTTTCTGGACTGCTGCGAATCGGGGTGTACTCTAGTTTCCTCTGGCAGCTCTGAAGCCTGCAGGCTGGGTGGAGTACGGTTTTTTTCTCAAAGGTTCATGAAAGGTGAACACGCCGGCGTATGTGTCATTCATATAATCAGCATCGCTTGAGTGCTAGTTCCTGGCTTGTAGTTAGATAAGTGTCATTTTACCCCACATTGGACAGATTAGGAGTTTAATCTGGTTTTGCCATCTAAAGGCCACTTTTCTTTTATGCCTGCTTGACATATAAGATCTGATCATATTTTTAGGGACGGCAATAGTACAAAAATAAACTAAACAGTTTTCAAAATTAGCTGATAAGATGAAGGATTTTGGAATGCTTGAGAGAAACGTAGAAGATGAGTTTCATTTACTTGAAGAGTACAAACTTGAATTGATGTTACACCAAAATTACTTGTTTTTCAGTTGCTTTTTAGTCAGTTTTATTTTAATTTTACTACAATGGTACATGTTTTTACTGTGGAGCTAAAGAGTTTCTGGATGATCCGTTTGGGGATCCAACAGCAACTTTTAAAGTAACACTGAAGTTTTACACATTTCAACACCTGCCTAACTAAACTTAGTTTGGGTTTAACTCCTGTTTGTACATTTTCTTCCTAGAACCAAAGGTGCATTCTGGATCACACTGCTGCATGTCAGACCAGGATGGAGTCTGCAGCTATGTTAGGCATCAACTTGCTGGAGGTTAAACCGAGCACCGGAACTTTAAAGAAAGGGGATTTAGGTGTCTGTGAACATGTCATGGTTGTTGGTGCCAGACGGGCTGCTCTGATCATTTCAGAAACTGCTAATCTGCTGGGATGTTCAGACTCGACCGTCTCTGTTTTACAGATGATGGACCCAGAAAATATCCAGCAGTTGATGTCAGAGGTCAGAGAATAGACAGACTGTTATGAGGTGATAGAAAAGTAACAGTAGGTCAAATAATCACTTCTTACAGCCCACATGCTGAATACATCAGCCAGGCAAAGGCAGGTAAAGACCAAACTAGGCGCCAACCCCAATCAGTGAATATTAAAATGAGGCTGCAATTTGCACAGGCTAACCAAAAGTGGACAACTACAGATTGGAAAAACATTGCTTGGTCCAATTAGTGTTGATTTTCAGCAGAAAAATTCAGGATTTGGTGTAAACAACATGAAAACTGTGGTCCATCCATCCTCGTCTCAGTGGTTCAGACTGGTGGTGGGGGTGTAATGGTGTGGGATATCTATTGTTCTGAGCATAGTTTGGGACAATCTTTTGAATTGTCAAATAGTTGATTTTTGAGTCAGATTTCCAACTTATGGCTTTCTAGCAGATTTTCTTTTATTTTATTATTGATTTGTCAAAATTGTTCTTCTTTTACTATGTAATTAACTACTACTTCATTCATTCAGACATATGCACTTTTGTTCACTTCTGATTCAGATCGATGAAGTCCTGGCCTTCTCTTCAGATCTCTGTTAGCTCAGAAAATATTTGTCAGCGAACATTAAAACAAGTTAAAAATGAGGTAAAATAAGCG
The DNA here is from genome assembly GCA_963556495.2 of Valencia hispanica. Lineage (NCBI taxonomy): Eukaryota > Metazoa > Chordata > Actinopteri > Cyprinodontiformes > Valenciidae > Valencia > Valencia hispanica. The sequence continues at coordinate 20,660,200 of OY747701.1, read as the reverse complement.
TAATTCATTGTTGCTTTTAAGTCACTGTCAGCTGTGTGGTTATACTCAGTATTAAAACTTGCAACAAAGTTTCAGACATTTGTTTAGGTATTTATGAGCTTTGTGCTTCATCCTGGTGGTCGCAGACGAATGAGCAAACATTAATTATTGGGAGCCGGTACAAATGGCTCCACCGTTTCCAACTGTAGGGTTAAAAGTTAACGTCTCTGCCATCTGTACAGAGAAATGTATGATTCGTATCCTCAATATTCCCCAGTCATTTATCTTTTTTTTATGTATTTTTTTTTTCCAGATATTCTGCTCAGCTCATTGACCATTTGCAGTAAAACTAATGGCTCCCTGCCCTCCTCTGTCTCCCCAGCTTTTGCTTCCAGACTTTTATTTGTAGTCTAGCCTCGCTGATCGTCTTTCTGCTGGTTTTGTGTTTCACATTCGAGGCCTCCTTCACTAGTCCCAGCACACTATGATATCACCTATGTGCCACAGTCATACTTTTCTGCCCCCCCCCCCCCCCCCCCCCCCACTCAAATTCCCTTTTGTTAGAAAAAGAGAAGTCTGATGGGTTTTCCAGAGAGAGTGGGTGGTGTGTTTGGGATATTTTTCTCTGCTTCAGTCTCCCTGCCGCTGGAATGCTTTCATGAGCCAAGGTTTCTGCTCTACCTTTTAGCAATGATGCTGATTGCTGCAGGTTAGTGATGACAAAAAAAGAGTTTTCTCCAAACTTTCTTATTAATAATAGGATTAAAAAAAAGATATATTTTTTAAACGTTTATATGTTGCGACCAAAGCGCTCAGGTGACTAGACAAAACATCTTTCCGATCGTATGTCTGTGCATGATGAAGAGAGAGGCTGCTGTAATACGAGTGTGTGTCTTTTTTACCCTAGGCGAGAGAGAGGGTCTGACTCATCGCTCTGGATATACAATGGCAGCCAGACGTTTACATATATTCATCATCTGTATGAATGTTATACTAATTTGGGACTTTAACTGATGCATATAAGTCGTGTTTTTTGGGAAGGGATAGAATGATTGAGTTTCGGATGATGATGAGTTTTAAAAGGTTTATGCTAACATTACGATTTTTGCCAAGCACAGTGCTTTAATGGCCCTGTCAAAATTATGACTGAAGCCTATTGAGCTTATATCTACAGCTTTCTAAGGGACAATTATCCAAAAATTACTCTACCTGTCTTAATGGATTTGAGGGCGAGGTATAATTTGGAACCTGTGTGGATTTGACTAAATCATCCTTAAAGGGATATTCCACCTCTAAGTGAAATTGAGTATGTTGCCATATTCCCCAGAGTTAAATAAGCGTGAAAAAGCATTTTGTAACCAGCCCGGTCGTTCTCCAATTCTGGCAGCCATGCTTTAGCTTAGCATAAACAATGTAAGTGAATGGTAACAGCTAGCATTTCGTGTACAAAAGTCATGAAAATTACTCAATAATGATCCTAAGTATTCCTGGTGACTAAATAATCATATCGATTGCAAATGAAAACAATAAGTAACACGGAGAAGTTAGACTTGGTACTACATTATGACAAAGCACCGCTGTAAGCCGCCGCTGCAAGGCACAAGGACATGACGCAGCACAGATTTACTCTCCGTTTACAGTCATTAAGGTGAAATGTTGTAAATGTTATAGAGTTAACGTGGAGGTGACGATGTCAGCCAGACGTCACAATTATACTAATTCATAGTAGCCCAGCAACACCCAAGGAATATTGTAAATGGAAAATTACTTACAGCCATTGGTGATGCACTTTGTTCACTATCTGTACAAAAAATGGAGGAGACTACCGTATTCTTCAGACGCAGTACCATCTTTCTGGTAGAATATTGCATTTTTCTCTTCGTAGTCCTCTGGTGTGAAATGCTTCTCTCAAACCGGATATTGATTCATTTTCTCCACAGGTGTTGTTGGAGAAATTCCGAGGGCAGCAAGCCGTTGTCTTCATTTCACATTAGATCGAATTCTGTGAAACATCGTGTTGCCGTATGTCTTCGGCTTGTTTTCGCAACCCTTTGCTACACAAGGAAGAGCCATTTTCTTGCATTAGACTTATAACGTATTCAAATTACAGCAGTAAAAACTCAGTGCAACTCATGCATTTGTGTTTAAGGAAGCATGTGTTTTTTGCAGGTGCTGCGTCATGTCCTTGCGCCTTGCAGCGGCGGCTTACAGCGGTGCGTTATCGTAATGCAGTCCCAAATCTAAATCTGCTCTTGTAATTCCTTAGTTTTACTTATTATTTTCATTTGCAACTGATATGATTTTTGAAGTCACCAGGAATAATTAGGATCATTGTTGAGTAATTCTTATGACTTTTGCACATGAAATGCTAGCTGTTGCCATTCACTTACACTGTTTAGGCTAAGCTAAAGCAAACAGACTGCTGCCAGATCAGGAGAATGACTGGGCTGGTTACAAAATGCTTTTTCTCACTTCTTTAACTCTGGGGAAGATGGCAACAGACTAAATTTCACTTAGGGGTGGAATATCCTTTACATTCAAACCTTTGTCCATTTCTATTTCCTTTAATTTATTGAAATTAAGTTTTTCCACCTGAATAAAGACTGCAAAAATGCATCATTAAAAAATATGACATTCATACTGGTAAGGACTTCTAACTAGCTCTGTAGCTTTACTGTGACAAATTAAGTTACAGAATTGTATTGTGAAAGATGCCCAAGTAAATATATTCAAAGAGATATTACATGCACTGTATTAGTAAAAAGATTTGATCTCTGCTTTGGGGGACTGCCTTGGGGTCCGTGGGGCTTTGTAGTGCTGTGGCCGTGGGCCCCGGGTTGAACGTGCCATGGCCTCCCTCCCCTGGTGGATCCCGGTGAACAGCGGTGCCTATTGGGGTCAGTGGGGGAGCTGGCTCCCTGGGAAGACATTTTGTCTCCCAGTCCTTCCCTCCCCATCCCTGGACACCTCTGTCCACCCGCTCCATCACTTTACCACTCATATAGGGTCCTGGGGCATGGGCACATCACTGGGGTGCGAGGAGGGGCTTCCCTCCTCGCTATCCCGTGGCGTCCTGCATCCCAATTTTAATATACAACTTAGACACTCCCACTTATAACATTCTCACGCAACACATATGTAGGGACATTGGGGTGGGCACACTTTTCGGCATCCAGAGGGGGAGCGGTTCAATCAGCTTCACATCTGGTGCCAGTGCCCACTGTTAAACCACATATAGACACTGAGGGCTTGGGGTGGGGGTTGGGGGATGTGTGGCTGCCTTCCCCACATCCCACCCCTCGGTTTTAAATGCACATTATAACAACACGCATCAACACCATACTCGAGTGGGAGGATGCAGGCTAGGGGTCTTTTCACACCCCTGTTCGCTACGGGCCATCAGGGGTTGGGGTCCGGAGGAGGAACAGGCGGTCTGGTCGAGGTCCTGGGCTGTCGGGCTGCTTTGCCACTGTGGGGCCCTTGGCGGTCTGCTTCTCCGTCCAAGAAGGTAGGGGGTCCATCTCCCGGGTCCGGGGGCTGGTGGCTCTACTGGGGCATCGGTACCTGGACCTGGGAGCATAAAGTGTGTATGGGGTGTGTGAGTGAGCGTACAGCGTCATTTTTTTGGGTGTCTTGGTGAGTCAGTGAGAATGTATGTGTTTAAGAGGGAGGGAACGTATGACTGTGTCTGTATGTCTTTGTCTACCTGTTAGGTTGGATCTTGGTCTCCCCCCTCGCCTGGCGCACATCAGGCCTTACACTTAATGGGGGGCCTATTTCCCCTCCGTCACTCCCGCCAGTGACGGGGGCCCCTACCTGCTGGTGCATCGGTGGTCAATCCGGTTCGGACCTGGTGCGTGCCTGGCCGGGCCTGGGGGGGCCGGTGTGTCGATCGGCCGATGCGCTGGGCCGATATCTTCCTTTGGTTGGTTGGGGCACCTCTTTTAGGGGTGCCAGGTTTGGGATTGTTGGGTGGTGCCTGCTCGGTGGCTCGGCGGGATGCGGATCCGGCGTCTCGACATAGGGCAGGGGTGGGGCACTGGGATGTTGGCGGTGGGGATTGGCCTAGGGTGGTGGCGGCGCGTGGCGGCCGACCGCGGCCCCTGCAGTGCCGGGGGCTCCTCGTCGGCCGGTCCGTTGTCGGGTCCCTGCTGGGGGGAGGGGCGCCCCTGGGCCCCGGCTTTTCCGGTCCATTGACCGGCCAGCCCTGGCACGGCTGGTTGCCGGCGGGGCCCGTGGGCTCGTACTGCTTCCCCCCGGGCCCTTGCATAGTAGCCGCTGGAGGTTCTACGGGGGTTCTCCTTTGCTCCACTCTTGGGGGATCCGGTCGGCCCCGCCCGGGTCCGCCTGGGGCTCTGGGGGTCCTTTGGACGTCTTTGCTCCAATCTCCTTCATGTCTGCATCGATTCCAGGGAGACGGATTGATGTCTGCTCACACCAGCTATCGAACACTCTTATGGAGAAACCTTTTATGCACCAGAATGCTAACACACACACATAGATGTGGGGTCTCTGGTGTTTAAGGATATATTCTTGGGCTGAGGTTATCATTACTAGAGCTTGATTAATCGGTACCATTAGTTTTTCTGTGACATTGTTGTTGTATTTTTATATCTATGTTTGTGTGATGTGGTTGTGTAATTCTTAGTTCACAATGTTTGGTTTGTTTTGTCGATGTTCCTTTTTCGTGTTTTGTTTTGTTTTCCCCCCTCTCTCTGCCGTCCTGTGGGTATGGAGGCAGACTTCAATGTCTTCCTGTGTTTTCTTTGTTCCCCTTCCTCTTGTATTTTCAACTCACCCTCTCTTGACTTTTTGTTTCCTCCCTCTCTTCTTCATCTTTCTTCTTTCTTCTCCTTAATTTTCCGTCTCCGTGTCCATAACATCAGGAAATAAAAACCCCAAAAATTCATAATAAAGATTTTTCACACATATATCAAGTGGAGTACTATAGCAAAAGCTGTAATGCTCTGCTTGTGAAAGTAAATGTGTTGGACTTCTACTTGGTACTCAGACACCAATTCTGAGCTCCACACTGCCAAACAGGACACGTAAAAAAAAGAAAAATATTTGATCTCTGATAGTGTTTGTTATTGTTGTGATTCAAGACACCTGCTTTCTGATAAAGTCCCCGTTGCTCTTGTGCAAAAGCAATCATGTGCACACTTTGGAAAAACTTGTTTAAACCTGCGCATTTACCACTGCTAATGGTTACAAGGTAGACATGGTGCTAAAATGCAGTTAAAACAACAGCTTTATTCATCCCAGAAGAGTAAAAACGGGAAGACCAGCTCTATTTTCAGAGAGCCTGACAGTCCTGACAGACCTCATTTTTATATGTAACGTTCTTTAAAGGGTGGGGAAACGCAGGATTAAACTTTCAGTCATTTAGGAGTGGGTTTATATCATCAACACTGGGTTGTCATTAGCAACCGGAAGCCCAAACTGAGGAAAAGGTGATTTAAAAATTTTTTTTTTTTAGAGAGCCTGAATGAATGTGGTGAAATAACTGTTGTAGTGATTTTAACATCAGAGATGTTTTCATGATTTTTCTCCTGACTTCTCTGATAAAATGTCACTTGAGTTGCAGCCCTGTTGGTCATGGCTCGATCGACTAATCAAAGACACATAAAACTCACAAAAGACACTTCAGCTCTCTACCCCCACCCTCACCCCTCAGTCGGAGGACAGACGGAGCGCTCTGTGGGGGGGGGGGGGTTTAGGGGCTCAGTCACAGACACTCTGAGCTGCCCTGAGCTGTTCAGACTTATTGTCCAGCAACCCCCCTGCCCCCCCCCCCAACTCTTATTGTCCATCACCAACAATCCTCCCCCCTTTTTGGTCTTACGGGACAGAATATGAGCAGTAATTATGCCCAAGTGGTCGTAACAGTGTTAAAAGTCTAGTCTTCTTTTTAAATTGAAAACACACGTTGAACTACATACTGTAGATCGTTGTTGAACTCCAGCAGTGAAAGACCATTGAAAGGCTGGTGATCAGAGTTTGTCTCTGTCTCCTCTGTGATCTTGTAGGGATCTGAAAATATCATTTTGGCAGAGTTGTGAGAAGCCTATGTTAAAAGGCCCAAGCCCACAGGGAGGTGTGTGTTTCAGGCTTTTGCCAACTCCAACACACGCACCATGTGTACATGTTATGCCTCTGAGCACAACCTACCATGCCCCCCCCCCCTCCAGCTTAGTGAAGCTCAATCTGCTCTGTCTATTCAGTGTGTCAGCCAAAAACATAAAAAAAAATATATATCAGTCCTCTAATCTTTACATCTCATAAGTCCACATATTTTCAGTTTTATTTTTAGGACCGCCTTGAAATTGATGCCTTTCATATTTGTTAGTTAATGCCATCAAACACAGTTATTTATTTCCTGTCACCCTCTCTCTCATATGATTCAAATCCTTATTCACTCAAACATATATATATATATATATATATATATATATATATATATATATATATATATATATGTTGATGGACTGTAAGGTCATGTTGACCCTCAGCTTCAGGTCATGAAGCACAGAAACAATGGCTTAGTTTTCCCTCTGGCAACAAATCTATATCAATTTGCAGCTTTCTGCTCATTGGGCATCAATTTTGCTCTCTCGCTGTCTCTTCTGACAGCAACATCAGTGATTCATCTCTTGTTCTCTGTCAAAAAGAAGAACTGACGCTCGTATGGGTTTCCAGGCTTCATTTCTTGTTTCAGCACGATCCGTTCAGTGTACAGCATTAGCAGTTTTTAATACTATGAAACTATGAATCAAAATCATCCGAATTACCGTGTGTTTTGGTTTCTTTTGTTGCTTTTTTCCCTTAAACACAAACTATGAGCATCTATCTCTCTGTATAAAGCAGGGATTCCCAAGCTTTTCAGGTTCTCAACCGCAAAATAACAAAGAGACCCATGACCCTGACTGTTGTTTGAGTACTTCTGCTTGGTCAATTAAACGGGGGTGGATAAAACAAACCCCTGCTTATTTGCTTTTTTTTTTTTTTTTTTTTTGCGCATAGCAAATATAGGAAATATTCGAAAGAAAATGCAGCTTAGGAAGCTGGAATATCTGGGCACAATGTTACTTGACACACTATTGGCTGGTATTTGCAAATCAGCCAAACCAGGAGTGCAATTTATTTTCCTTGTCTCTGATTGGCTGCACCCCTAAGAGTGGAAATAAGGAAGACTACAGATACTATCTTCTGCTGTAGTGCTTAGACCGTTTCCACTGTGTGTATTAATGCATATTAAGGTGTATTTGGTGTTTGAACTATTAAAATGCGCAGTTATAAGCGTTTTTAGTGGGGGGGTCTCAAGTATTAACAGATTTCCGCTATTCGCTGGCGGCTGAGATCCTTAACCCTTGTGAATACCAGGGGGATTCGTGCAACGAATGGTTGCTTTGACGCTCCTCCTCCCCTGACCTCAATCATTTACAGTGATCAGGACAAGTTGAAACGTGGGATTAGGCCAGTACAATCCTACAGTAAATGTTACTTATCTATGCTTTCAATATCTACATCCATCTAGTTCACATGCTAGTTATGATTAAGTAAGTCGTCTCTTGACCTAATCTTTTGTGTAGATGCTGGTTTTGCTGTGTGATATTGTTTGGATTATTCAAAGGCTGGAAATCTTGAGTCTGGAAATACACACACAACAGAACCCAGCAGGGAATTTGGGATCATAGAATCCCCCCTTTGCCTTCCCTTTCTGACATAGTTGGCAAACACTGAGCCTTAAATCATCCTAAACTGTTTTGCGGGATCTGAATCTGTCTCTTCCTCTAAACAACACAACACATTCTGCTGGAGATCGCAATTATATAGTGTCTGTGGCTTTTGGTTGTAGTTTTAAATCAATTTAACCACCACATAACAGAGTAATGCCTGGAAATACAGCGGAGCAAGCAGATGGAATTTTCACGTTCCTGGTTTCCTGTGTCTGCTGGACATACCTGAGTGTACTCTGTTCGTGCCTTCAAGAGTTTATATAGACTTCTCTGCTGATCAGCGCCTGCTATTCAGATTTTACATTTGAGAGACTTTCTGCATACAGCAAATAAAACTAGTGCTGTCATGAGATTAAAAAAACTTTTTTTAGATTAATTCATTATGATCTGTAATTAATTAATCTAATTAATCTCTTTTTTAATTTCACCTAATAGTTGCTGAGAAATGCCCTCATCTTGAGGTATTTTCTTTTAAATTCGTAACATTGTGGTAGAACAAAAGTTTGATACATGTAGTTAAAAAACTGGCTTTATGAAGTCATTTATTGTATTTAACAGACTTGAACAGATGCAGTCCCAGCCATTTACATTCTGCTGTTTTTGTGACTATAGTCCCAAGTGGCGCCTGCAACCTTCTGCTTCGAGCATGCGCGATTCATTAGCGTTCTGGACGCAGTGGGGTAGCTGTATTACGGGTTAAAACAACACGTAATACGCGCATTATTTTTGATACCAATGGCTTGCCATACCGGTGGACCTGGGAGGCCAGGTGTAGTTGCAGTGCGCGGTCAGACTGGTTGCCTGACGGGAGAGCGCCCCGCTGCTTGGTGAGAAGAGTAACAATGTTACATGCTTCACCCAAAAGCTTCCAATAACCCCATAAAAAGTTTCAAGATTTGCTGCTAGTTGCTTTTTTTTTTTCTTTGAGAAAGAATCGCTAGAGGGGTCTAAAAATTCGCCAAATATAGCAAAGTTGGCAACACTGTCTGCAACTCACTGTTCTTCCCCACCTCGCCCTCCCCACCACGATGGAAGCCAGTCATCTCATGATGACAACAACTCAACCCCGAACAACTCAAGCACAAGAAGCCCAATCCATAAAACGGGTTTTATTTAAAGGGAACTCGCATGAAGCAACTGTTAAAATTAAAGATTAAAAATTAGATTAACACAATTAAAAAACGTAGCGCGCTAAATATGGCTGTTTTGAAACCCCTAAATAAATGAAAACAAAATTGGATGTTCTTATGTTGTTGTCCTGTAAACCTAACGGTAACTGCTACTAGTTAGCAGCTTGTTTCTGAATGAGTTCAGACATGTTCAGCCTTGATAACTCTCACTGATCAGCGTGAACCTGACATACCAACCCGATGTCACATACCAATGACATCGGGTCAACCTTGGGTGACTAGTGTTTCTATCAAAAAAAAGATAAAGAGAGAGGCTTAAAATATGAACACCTCCTCTTGTTTCTCCTTTTTCACTTTCAGTAAGTTTCAGCTTTCGATTTAGGTTTTTCTGCCGCTGCCCTTTACACTCGTTCTCCTTCATGTCAGTGTGACATTTTAGAAACCTTCTTCAAAGCTTTCTGATTATATCTCCATCCTCTGATTGAAGTAAATTGTTTTATAAGCTGTCAGAGGCCCGACTCCCCACCATTATAGATAAGGTCAGAGATTCAGAAAGACCTTAAACTCTGTTGCAGTCGGTCATAAACAGCACCGGGTTATGAAATCTGGTGAAAGGAAGCAAACACACTTATTCTTCTCGAAATATGCTGAGGAGGAAGCCTGAAATAGAAAACAGGAACAGCATTCACAAGAGGATTCAAATTAACAGTAAAAAAGATTTTTACAAAAGCTTTGTGTTTTTATTCGCTTTCTTACACGTTTAACCTTAGATGTGTTAGAAAACGTATTTTAACAATTTGGAAAGAAAGCTTTTATCGTGGAGTCTTGAATTCATCATAGCTCAGTGAGGTCGGGGGTATTTCACCAACTCTAAAACCGTACAGCCTGTACTCTGTGGAGCAGCCGCATTTATCACTTTAGTTGAATGTCTTCCATGAACTCTAATCCAAAACCCCAACTCTGCACTGAGCTGTGTTGTTTGTCGTAACGGTCCTGTGAGCAGACACCAGCCATATTGTCAGCCAGACTGTCTTATCTGCTACATGTGAGACGGAGGAAACTCCTGGTGTTACTATCATGATGCCAGAAAACATTTTCTCTCACAGCTGGAGAGAGAGAGAGAGAGAGAGAGAGAGAGAGAGAGAGAGAGAGAGAGAGAGAGAGAGAGAGAGAGAGAGAGAGAGAGAGAGAGAGAGAGAGAGAGAGAGATCATTCCAGAACCACATGGTTCTGTGGAATTCTACAGAACCAAGTTGTATGTTTTTGATGTTCTCTTTCCTCTTATGCCGAAAAGTATAATTTCTTTGACAGGTACTGCTGTCATTTAGGGGAAGTCGTTCATCACCAAGGTGACCACGAAAAGCAACCATAAAAATCTAGTTCATTCGAGGACTACATGTTTTTATGTTTTATACAGATTTATTGCCATGCACAATTTCCCTCTCCAGGTTTTATTTGTAAAAATGTGGAGAGGCTCATTTAGCTTTTGTATTTATTTTAGTGCATGCTTTTATCACCTTGAGAGCACACAAAGCTCCAGAGAAACACACACACCTTGTGTTAGCATAGAGCCGGCACAAAAAAAAAAAAAAAACTCAGAGTATGTAAAAGCTTTTGCCATGAAAAATTGAAACACAAACTTGCCCATTGTACCGTGGATTAGGTAGAAATAGCTCTGCTGAGCTTTCAGTAGCAAGACAGCAAATGCCCTGGTTTTTGTTTGGAGCTGACATTTGTCCCTAGAAAAAAGGTTTTAGTTGAAGCCTTTGACCCTTGGTCTTAGTTTGTCCGCAGTGAGGTGAGATCGGAGCGGGCAAATGCGGTTGTTGACTCTTGCATAACGTGATGAGCTTACCGGCTATTTTATTTATTTATATTTTCTGCCATGGGTCATTGTGCTCAAAAATAAGAGGCCGTCCAAACCCTCGGTGTCAAACAGCAGCCCGACGCTATCTGCTGACCTAAGTCCTTCTGCCAGTAGCTTTCTATCCCAGATGAGGGCAGATGTTTAACAACACAATGAAATTCCTGTTACCCACACTGTAATCTCATTTTCAGTTGTTTATTATTAGACATTACGTCATGTGAAGTATGCCTAGAGCCTGTGTCCTCATCAGGTTAGGTCATTTTAGAGCGCTAAGCCATAAGCACCAATCCAGTACTGGGGTTTGCTCTGTTTAACAGACCTATGCTCTATCTAACCCTTTAGTATATTTTACAAGTTTTGTACCCTAGAGAGGAAGAAAAAAATAGATGGCCATACTCTATCAGGAAGTGTAATATTGGATGGAACTGGATCGAAGTTACATTTTGCAAAACATCGCTAGAAGTAGATAAGATTGTTTTTTATGGACCTGCGATTTTTTCCTTACCTTGTTTTTCTTACTCTTAGTTTAGTTTATTAGTTAATTTGAAGATGACAATGCACATTAATGAACACTCAGTACAATTACTTTGTGTAAATGCTACTTTCCATCGTTAGTCCTCATTCATTTAAGACAAAATAAGTTTACTGACAAAAGGTAAAACATAAACCTAAAAACATATCGTTTTTCTTACTCTTAATAGTCGTTAGTCATTCTTTAGTAGTTTTCAATCGACTGCAGCTTATTTTTGTTCGGGGTAAAAAAAAAAAAAAAAGGTCATTAACGCTCCTTTCAGATGCCTAACAACAAAAGAAACCTTAGTTGTTTTTACTCATGGACATTTTGTCTGACTTTTGTACAACGCATGACACATCATTAGCAGACTCCTGTTGCATCTCTGTGCAGGTCTCTGGATGGCCGCCTGCAGGTGTCCCACAGGAAGGGTCTGCCTCACGTCATCTACTGTCGGCTGTGGCGCTGGCCCGACCTGCAGTCTCACCATGAGCTGCGAGCCGTGGAGCTGTGCGAATATGCCTTCCACACGAAGAAGGATGAGGTCTGCGTCAACCCCTACCACTACCAGAGAGTAGAGACGCCAGGTATGACTGCTGGGAGGGGGTTTAATACTACAGTTAGCTGCAGAAAAACTTTAAAGGAGGATGCTTTACAGTGTTTTTTTTTTTTTTTCACGTTATTGTACATTTACATTTGCCTTTTTGTTCTTGTGAGTTTAACCAGTATTCATCCAAGGATTTACTGCATAAAGGCAATCTTAAAACAGACCTGTGCTATGAAATGAAGCTGTGCAACCACTTTATTCTGATACAAATCTCGCTGTAACTCTTGTTACATTCTGATCCGCATGTTTCTCCCCTTATTTTCTCAGTCCTCCCACCGGTGCTGGTGCCCAGACACACAGAAATCCCCAGCGAGTTCCCGCCCCTGGACGACTACAGCCATTCAATCCCTGAAAACACCAATTTCCCTGCTGGCATTGAGCCTCAGAGCAACTACATACCAGGTACCGACGATGAGAGCACCAGAGATTACTCACACTACAGCCTGCTTTAGGGTCTATCTGATTGAGTTTGAGGAGTTTCTTAAGTAGCTGATTCCCAAAGAAGAAATCTTTTAGAATATTGTACATTTTACTGATATTTTCTCTTTGAAGATTTTCATGGTGTGTTTTTTTTTTACCATAAAAGAGACTTAATTATTGTTTACCAATTTTGGAATGCCAAGATTACAAGGCCTTGAACAGATCTTTAATTTCAGATCTTTAAGGTGCAAGGGAAGGGAGCTGCAAGGAGTAATTTGCTTGAAGCCTTCTTTAATTTAGTCTCTGCAAAAATTGTCAACCGGAAGTTCCTCATTGGGTTTTTAACTGACTTTAGCTCTCTTTGTTTCTGAGATTTCTTTTACAGTCGTAATTATTATTATTATTAAAATATCTGTGCTGTTAATTGGGCTTTGCTTACCCAGATGATGGTCTGAGGGAAGTGACAGAATGTGTTAAGCTGTAGCTTCTTCAGCTCATCTGTCCTGAACTGTAGCTGCGACCTCAACTGGAGACGGCGATAAAGAAAAACATAAACTGAACGTATTAGTTTTGATTTTCAGGGCATGAGGAGTCACAAAAACACATAAGTTGCATCTTCCGTTTACTTTTCAATGTACTGGGATAAAATGGCATTAGGCATTAGACCCTCAAAGCACTTTACAACTCCATTTTTCATTCACTCTCACATTCACACACTGTTGGAAGCAAGCTACGATTGCATTCAGTATGATATCAACAAGGCCAGTAAGGTATTATCTATATAGACCTAGAATTTACAGAAGATCCAGGATACTTTTTCAACAGATTTCATCATTTGTGACCTTTGCGCATGCGTCCATGTGTCTCAGCCTCTCGTGTGTTTTTCTGTACCTCAGAAACGCCACCTCCGGGCTACCTCAGTGAAGATGGAGAGACCAGCGATCACCAGATGACACACAGCATGGACACCAGCTCCCCAAACCTGTCACCTAACCCTGTTTCACCCACACACAGTAACTTAGGTGAGATCTGCCTGTCTGGGAGTGTGTCTTTGTTTTAGAGTTGTACCCCGCCCCCCCTGTGGGAATTGTCTGTTTGGTTTTGGTAAGAGGAAATTATGTGATGAAAGCATCCTTTGTCTTTGACGCCCACCATGTGAGCAGCTAAACAGACCAAGACACTGTTCAGTCCACACTAAAATCAATAAAAAAATATCCAGTGTTTATTCAGTTGGGATGAGAGAACATCTGAGGGGTTCAGCGGCTATATGTCCTGCTACTTGACTTGGCAGGATATGGTGAAGCTTTTAGAGACTGCTCTGTGTTGCGGAGAAAAAGAGCAAATTTACCAGAAATAGTGGACTTTACTGTAAACGGTCGTTGATGAGCCTGTAATCTTTCTATTCTTTTTTTGGGCTCTGGCATCCCATCTGTGACGGTTGAGTTTCCTTGTTTTGTTTGGTCAAAGTTTCTCGGAAACAGCTCTGAAATTTTCTGACGCAAGCTTTCACCAAAGTTTTTCCTCAGGGAGTGTCTTCTTTTCCCTTTGCAGCCACCTTGCAGCCGTTTCCCCTGCATTTCATTCATTCACCTTCTTCTCTATCTTTGATCTCATTTCCATTTGCTCCACTGTTTGTTTCGTTGTCTGCCTGGCATTACTTTAAACTGTATCTTGTGCATTTTACTGTATTTGGAGATCCACTGAAAACTACAGTTTTGTACTCTTGTTTGCTAAACCTCGCCTCTCTGCCTCAGACCTCCACCCTGTGACATACTGTGAGCCGGCCTTCTGGTGCTCTATTTCATACTACGAGCTGAACCAGCGAGTAGGAGAGACCTTCCACGCCTCGCAGCCGTCGCTGACGGTGGATGGATTCACAGACCCCTCCAACTCCGAGCGTTTCTGCCTCGGCCTGTTATCCAACGTCAACCGCAATGCAGCAGTGGAGTTAACACGCAGACACATAGGTGGGCCCCATCACTCCACTTTAAGTCAGTCTAACAACAGCTGCCGCTGTTGATGTCACTGTGACATCTGCCTTTGTTCCCTTTAAGGTCGTGGCGTGCGGCTGTACTACATCGGTGGAGAGGTGTTTGCAGAGTGTCTCAGTGACAGCGCTATCTTCGTCCAGAGCCCCAACTGTAACCAGCGTTATGGTTGGCACCCTGCCACAGTCTGCAAAATCCCCCCAGGTGTGTGGCCTCTCCACAGAGTCTGTGGTATATCCTCAAGAGTGGATGGACTGTGGTAGAGAAAAGCAACAGGAGGTGGATGGAAAACTCCATCAATCACAGATTTAATCGCAGACGCTACTAATCAGGCAGCCATGAAGCTTTTATAGTCGCTCTCTTCAGTCAGTGACTGATGGGTTGAGAAAGTTTTTAGTGGGTTACAAAAAGTTTTTGGAGAAGTATGGAATTTGATATATTTAAGGTCTGGAGATGTACGTAGAGGCAGTTAGGTGTGGGGAATAATTTTGAGTTCCGTCCATCCGTCCTTACATCGTGTGGGTTTTGCAGATTGTCTGACCACTGGAAAATTATCTGCCACAGTTTCATACTGAAGCTTTTATGCTTATAATTTTAAACAGCTAGGTTTACACAGTTCTGATTGTAAATGTCTTCACTCAAAAGCCATGACAAAGCCAACAACACGGCAGGACCTCATTAGCTAAACAGTGATTAATCTAATCTAATTGTGTGAAGTGGGTGATTCAGAACAGATGTGGTGTGTGCAGATCCCCCCGATCATAAACGTGTCAGTCCGCGGTATATCTTGTCCAACAATCCCTATCAGGTTTCTTGTAGTTGGACCTGGATTATGAGGTGCTTCTTTATAAATCATAGCTAAAATTATAAGTTTTTCATCCTACCAGTAAACACAGTCAGAAAAACAAAAGCATAAATTAAAGAAAGACAGAAACACTGTCACGGCCATTTTTATACAGGCAGGGTGACTTCCCACATGTCAGATAGTAATTATTGTCTGAACTTGAATGAAGCCAGCTGTAACCACTCGGGGTTTGCTGCTTTTGGGTTCTTGAGCGTAACTCAGCTTGTCGTTTCCCTCCAGGATGTAACTTGAAGATCTTCAACAACCAGGAGTTTGCAGCCCTGCTGGCACAGTCGGTCAACCAGGGATTCGAGGCGGTCTACCAGCTCACCAGGATGTGCACCATCCGCATGAGCTTCGTCAAGGGGTGGGGAGCCGAATACAGGTAAACTGGAGTTACATGTAGGGAAACCAGCTGTCACCCTTAAATTGTCTGTTGACCACTGTTGAGATGTTGAAGCAGCCTTTTAAAGCTTCCTGCAGGAACTCTGGTTGGAACAGATATCTGTTGCTGTCAAGAAATAGTAGAATAGTAGAGAATGTGTGAGGAGGTTCAGCACTGATTAAATGTAGCATGTTATTCTTTACACTGCAAAGCTTCCAAGTTTTCAAGCATATACAGTGGCTTGCAAAAGTATTCGCCCCCCTTGAACTTTTCCACATTTTGTCACATTACAGCCACAAACATGAATCAGTTTTATTGGAATTCCATGTGAAAGACCAATACAAAGTGGTGTTCACGTGAGAAGTGGAACGAAAATCATAAATGATTCCAAACATTTTTTACAAATAAATGACTGAAAAGTGGGGTGTGCGTAATTATTCAGCCCCCTTTGGTCTGCGTACAGTCAGTTGCCCATAGACATTGCCTGATGAGTGCTAATGACTAAATAGAGTGCACGTGTGTGTAATCTAATGTCAGCACAAATACAGCTGCCCTGTGACGGCCTCAGAGGTTGTCTAAGAGAATGTTGGGAGCAACAACACCATGAAGTCCAAAGAACACACCAGACAGGCCAGGGATAAAGTTATTGAGAAATTTAAAGCAGGCCTAGGCTACAAAAAAGATTTCCCAAGCCTTGAACATCCCACGGAGCACTGTTCAAGCGATCATTCAGAAATGGAAGGAGTATGGCACAACTGTAAACCTACCAAGACAAGGCCGTCCACCTAAACTCACAGGCCAAACAAGGAGAGCGCTGATCAGAAATGCAGCCAAGAGGCCCATGGTGACTCTGGATGAGCTGCAGAGATCTACAGCTCAGGTGGGGGAATCTGTCCATAGGACAACTATTAGTCGTGCACTGCACAAAGTTGGCCTTTATGGAAGAGTGGCAAGAAGAAAGCCATTGTTGAAAGAAAACCATAAGAAGTCCTGTTTGCAGTTTGCCACAAGCCATGTGGGGGACACAGCAAACATGTGGAAGAAGGTGCTCTGGTCAGATGAGACCAAATGGAACTTTTTAGCCAAAATGCAAAACGCTATGTGTGGTGGAAAACTAACACTGCACATCACTCTGAACACACCATCCCCACTGTCAAATATGGTGGTGGCAGCACCATGCTCTGGGGGTGCTTCTCTTCAGCAGGGACAGGGAAGCTGGTCAGAGTTGATAGGAAGATGGATGAAGCCAAATACAGGGCAATCTTGGAAGAAAACCTCTTGGAGTCTGCAAAAGACTTGAGACTGGGGCGGAGGTTCACCTTCCAGCAGGACAACGACCCTAAACATAAAGCCAGGGCAACAATGGAATGGTTTAAAACAAAACATATCCATGTGTTAGAATGGCCCAGTCAAAGTCCAGATCTAAATCCAATCGAGAATCTGAATACTTACGCACACCCCACTTTTCACTTATTTATTTGTAAAAAAAAAATTGGAATCATGTATGATTTTCGTTCCACTTCTCACGTGTACACCACTACTGTATTGGCCTTTCACGTGGAATTCTAATAAAATTGATTCATGTTTGTGGCTGTAATGTGACAGAATGTGGAAAAGTTCAAGGGGACCGAATTCTTTTGCAAGCCACTGTACATGGCATTGATTTTACTGACTTTAATATTGGCATCAGTCTCAGCATCGACTGAAACCTTATTCTGAAATTATTTGGATCAGTACCATGGTCAAAAAATCCTGACCAGCACATTCTTAGTACAGAAGGATCCTTTTTTAGGGCCTTTGTTAGCCTGTCGGTACACATGAAGGTCAAGTAATTTGCTACATTAATTTATAAAAACACCAAAATTAAAAGTTAGATTTTTCAGCTTTTGGTAGAAAAGCTTAAAATTATGAACAAGTATGTGAAAAGCAGCTACAATCATTGCAGTCCTGCTAAAAAATTAAAAATTAACTAATAATGTAGAAGTTGCTAAGATAATGTGCCTTTACTACACTTGGCAGCAAAGTAAGGAAAAAAGCATTATATTAAAGGTTATAAAAAAGGAATACCTGGATGGAAAATGGATTGTTGTCCGAGTTAGAAAAGTTGTATTAAAACAAATGTTACTGTTTAGCTTGTATGGTGATAAAAGTTTCATCTTTACAGATAGAAATATTAGAGTGCCTCTAATTCCTTTTTCCACATTATTCCACATAAACGTCATCTTTGTTCCTGGCTTTTTTGACAGCTTTATGGCCATAGAGTATTAATAAGGGAACACATAAAAGATAAATCCCCACTTATTTCTGACCTCAGCTCTGGCCCTGATAGAGCGAGCCTGTGTGTGAACGGGAACAATAGGAACAGACTGTGAATCACGCCCCACAATCCAGCCGCCTCCGCTCACACACATCTGCTCACACTCTGGTGAATCCGCCGCACGATGTCATCGAGGCCTCGTCAATAGAACCATGCCCCTGCTGGCACGCCTGAACTATTTTTAAACACACACACATGTGCTGTGTCAAAAAGAGATGTCAGACTTTCCCTCCTTCAGTCCTCTCGGTTTTCCACACAGTCTGACTCACTGATAGTAGGACAGATTGGTTGGAAGTCGGCCCCGACAGAGACGGTTTCCACCAGGGAAAGACCTTTGTGCTGTGAGCAACTGCTCGCCACTCCTGTCCTAACCAAACGCTGACATGTGGAGACACTTAAAAACAGGATTCAGGTTACATGATAAAGCAGGGCCGCGCTTTCTCTCTGCCTCCTCCACACTCTCTGTTTTCAATGCTCATTGCTTTTAAGCAGTTTTGTTGCTTTTTAATTTACAAGAAAAAAACAATTGGCAGGTGATTAGGAAAAAGCTTAACCATTTTTAGCATAAAGTAGTCAAATGACTGAATGAAAAAGAAAAGCAACACTCAAAACACAACTGTGGGTTCCGACAGAGCTGAGGAAAATGCAAATGACAGGAAAGGGAAATAGAGACGCAATGATTCAGAGTTGTCACGTCGCTGACATGCCTTGACACAAGCCAACAGAGAGGCTCTTGGTTGAGTGAGGACGCAGGTTTGGTTCTTGCAGCACTGTGAGACCGGATCAAGACATACAAACTGCTGATTATAGCATCTGATCTTTTCTTTAAGTGTCTACTTTAATGCTGAAGGTTACTGCCTTCTAACTCTTCTTGTTCCAGTTCTGGTTTGTGCTTTAAAACACTTGTGCAACTTCTCCTCTCACGCAGAGAAAAGATTTATTAAAAGAAGCTTGGGAGAGTAGATGTGGTGGCTGAGTCCACTTATGCTTGTGAAAGTAATATTTTGCTGCTTTTTCTTTGTTCAGTCAATAAGAAAAACACCTACATTTATAAATAAGCAAAAACCAGCATGAAGTCTCCTGTAAAACATATCCTGTTTTTAGGATGACGTCTTCAGACTCATTACGGAATGTCTGCTTGGTTCTGAAAAACTGAAACATAAAGTGCCAAAAGAAAGGTTTCTGCAACATTATCCAATGTGTAATCGACAGTTTCGACACATAAGTGTATATGGATAACAATTTTGGGTTCGAAGAGGATTGATCTAAACGTAGCACTTTCAGGTCACATAGTTTTGTGTCCCATGGCATTGCAACTTCACACAACATTTCATTTAGAATCAACTGATCCCAATCAGAGGTGATTTTTGATACAGTGGGGCAAAAAAAATCTGTAATTTTCATCATTGGTACACTTTGACTGTGAGAGACAGGAAATCACATTGTAGATGTTTAAGGAATTTAATAAACCTAAATTTGGTGTTCAATTAAAGGCATATTTCAGGGATTTTTATCTAGACTGCTTATGATCATGTCTACGTCACATCAGGCACGTCAGACCTATGCAGGATTATCCCTCACTGAACAGAGATTTTTTAAACCTTTATTCTATTTGTAAAATATTTTCAAAGCATTTTTGAGATGATGAACAAGACAGTTGCCCAATCTGAACTATAATATTCAGATTACAGATTTTTGTTAAAGCAGTTTGTTGTTGACATCCACCAGAAACAAAAGGAGGATTCTTAGTTTTCTCCAAAATACATTTTAAAAACAACCTATACAATCTTTGTTTATGGTACGTAACATAATATAAATTATTTTATATGAATGTTAATGTTCCGTATTTAATTCAGTGGTTTTATACTTTTTTAAATTTAAATTTACATGCAATATCTTATGATTTTCCACATGTTAATTTTAACATTCTATCCATCAATATTTGCTTATCTCACTGACTGACTGTTTGTACCCTCATTCAAAAATCAAAAAATGGCCCTTTTACTACCTGTTTAGGTAGCTTCAAATTTAGCTTGAACTGGACATGTGCTTCTTTAACTGCTTCTAAAATACCAAACAAAGCACTAAAACATCTATTTTTAGGGATTTTTGCAAACAAGACGAAGCTACCAAAACCCACAAACATGCTTTACACAATCTGTATTTAGTTTTGGACTCTCATTCCTTCTATGAGTTATAGATATTCAAATAGAGCTGAGCTATGTTAATCCTGTTGCTACAAAAGCAGCGCACAAGATCTGGAGACATTTTTAGTATTGGTCATTTCATAATTTGTGGAGCCAACAGATCATAGGACTCAGCTACTATTCAAGCAGTTTTAAACTTAATACTTTGTACTCACATGTCCAGAAATAAAAACGTCTGAAGAAAATGTACAAACTTGTATGTAAAGTTGTAAAGGGAACCCTGAAGGAGCCCTGGTCTTCGGTTGTGTTTCGGGCTGCAGAGGTGGGGCTCACCTCTGAGCTGTTCATGCAAGAACCACCACTGATCCCAGCCTTGTTACTTTGTCAAATATCACTGCATATGAACTCAAAAACAGTCTAGATTTTAGGTCTGAAGCCTGACTTGCGTCCGCACAGCTGGCTCTCCAGGGCTAACATCTGTCTGTGCTCTCCTCGTGTGTCCCGCAGGCGGCAGACAGTGACCAGCACCCCATGCTGGATCGAGCTGCACCTGAACGGCCCGCTGCAGTGGCTCGACAAGGTGCTCACACAGATGGGCTCCCCGACCATTCGATGCTCCAGCGTCTCTTAGGGACATCCTTCGTCCACTCATTTCTCACACACCACGTCCCCCCCCACCACCCCACACACCCACCCCGCACGTTGCACCGCATGTAGTCCAGAAAGCTGACGAGCCCTCCCTTCATTCAGCCACTCCCTGTTCCTCCCCCCACACCTGCTGTCAGAAGCACTTTTTTTAAACACTTTGTGTTTGTGGCAAAAAAGGGGACAAAGTGCATTAAGTAAGTCGTACCACGTTAATTGGATCTCAACATGTTGTCCGAGTTAATTTGATGGTAGTTTCGATATTTGGCATCAACACGCCAGAAACTTTACATTTGTTTTTCTTTCTTGCTTGATGGAAATTTGCTGTTCATATTTTGTACAGATTTTGAATTGAACAGTTGATTTTATAACATAAATGATTTTTTTACTATTATTATTATCATGTCCCAAACGGAAAAAAAAAACCCATGTAAGACCATGTTGGATACATTTCACTTGACTTTCTTTTTGTTTGGGGGCATTTAATAGATTATGAAGACTTCTATAGATGTTAAACAATGAGACATACTGAAAGTGATTTATTTAATACATCTGCAAGCACTGTCTGTAGGAATGTACTGCGAAGAGGGTAGGAATATTTGTTTGGGTTTTATACTTTCATTTCATTCTGCAACTGTTATTCTGGGTAATGAAACAAATAGATTTCTGTAAGGCTGTTTATTTTTGGTGTAAACAGCATCAAATATAAAGAAAGAAAAAATGTTTTTGTTGATTTTCTTTCTGAAAACCAAACAGTTTGAAGATTTACTCCAGTACATAAAATGTCAGTCAAAACAGGAACGACTGAATCTGATTCTGAATGATTCACAAAGAGAAAACAGAAAGTAAAGTTCGTTAAAACATTACATTTAACACTGAGAGACAGTGGATCTCACTTAAGGTCACCAGGAGGAAAAATGCACTCTTGTTAAAAATGTGATTATCCAGCTTGTAGATACAGAAATTAGAGGTTTAACATAGATTACTTTCAGGAATCTCCTCCACTTTGCCAAATATGTTTGCAGCATTTTTCATTGTACGTATAATAATATGTACCTAAACGGGACTTGAAAACATTGCATATGCTTTAGTATTCTTCACACTTTTCAATGACAGACTGCACACTCCTAAGTGTGATGTGAATACTCTGCAGAAAGCTTTGACACGTTTAGAGAGCAGGAAGAGACCTCTTAGCTGTTTAACTTTGGTCGTATTTTTAGCCATGCTGACTTTTTGCACATTCAGGACTGGAGAAAAACAGAGCCATCTGAATTATAAATAATTGAAAGAGAAGTTAACCACGTTGTGAAAAATGAAAGTTTATTTTGCAACCTTGATTTCTTAGTTTAGCCCAAGTCCAAGTTGTACATCGGTGGATAGAAAACACTGCAGGCAGGTCTAGGTTGTATTGTTTTTTCTTTTTTTTACACTTTGACATAAGGCGGTTTTGTTGTAAGCAGAGCTTTTTATAAAGGGAAACTTGTAGTTCAACAGCAGCATGTAAATAACAGTAGTGTCTTAATTTTCTATCATTTCCAGATCTATGTACATATGCAACGTAAATTTGTTTGTGACCATTAACCTTTATGATGTTGATGGCTTTAGAAGCAGGAGAAGAAATAATGAAAAATAAGGACAATTTGGTAAAAGCTGTTGCTCAATTAGAAAAACATAGTCATAGCTTTGATCCCATTTTCTTTCAACCACCCACTCATGTGGAAGTGGATCGATTTCCTTCTGGTTCTATAACACTAGACAAAGACTCAGTGGGCGTGCATGAACAATATGTTTTCTTTCTGTCTTTATTTACATGAACCTGGCTTTTGATGTTAATGCCAGCCCATTGGTGCTAATCTGCAAAATTTTTGTGAGTCAAAAGCATGAAACAAAAAGCATTGCGATATCACATTTACGCTAGCAGATCCTAAATGATTATTTTTTTTAAATGTGTGAACTTTAAGGTGCTGGGTTGTTTCAGAAACAGTGGCATCTATCAGTCTGAGACAAGCCAGCTCTTCGTAGAGCTTCTAATGTCCTTGAACGCAACAACCCTGATTCTGTTGGGATCTTAAAACCCTTGTGGTTAATGTAATTACCAAGTTGGGAATATTTTAAAAGCAAAGTTTATCGTTTTTTTAAACACTGCAGCTTATAGCTGTTTGTTTCTCCCATTTCAAAGTTTGTGTTGTAATCTTTAGTCTGCTTTGATTTGGTCTTTTTAGATTCCTTGTATAAATTTTTCCTTTCCTTTTTTCCCCTGCTTAAAAAAGTAGATGTGATGCTTTGTATTTTTTGTGTACTTCTGTTGATCTACAAATAAAATCTAAAACCTGAATTGAAACCTAATGTGGGTAAAGCCGATTCCATTTGTGGTTTCAGTTTATTTCTCACCTCTGAAGCTATATGAAGCTAGAAATGAAATCTGAATTATTTCAATATTAATAATCACAACTACCAACTACATTGCATCACTAACTTTGCTGTACATAAGTTAACAGATCCTGTTTGTTCATAAAGACAGTCACTGGTTTACAGCCACTCATCCAGCACAGGTGTGGTCTTGATTAGCCACCAACTTCACCAGCACCAGACAACGGCTTTGTTACAGCAAACAGAACGCCTTACTTCAGGTCCAAATCGTGCTGTTTCTGCTCTCAAGCGCAGTGTGGATCTCTTCGCCTGAATTACAGTCGAGATCCTACTGTCTTAACTTGACAAGATTAGCTGCATGTTACAAATCAAAAGGATCAGAAGAAAGAAAATTAGTGAGGGTGTTTAGGAAAAAATCCAGGAACGATTTGGGCTCCAACCTATCATAAACTGGAACACTAGTGTCTGTCCACAGGGAAGCTAGTTTTACATCACAGTGGACTGAGTAGGTGTTGAACAAAAAAAAGACACCCATGCTCCAAAATGAACACATACAAGCACAGCTGAAACCTTCAGCTGCTAACATCAACAACCCAAAAGTCTTCTGGAGAAAGGTTTTATGGTCAGATGTAACAAAGATTGAGCTCTTTGGTCACAGAGACTAAAAGAAGTGTGTTTGGAGGAGTCAAGGTGTGGCTTTAAAACCGTTAATTATATCATCCGTTAAGCATGGTGGAGGTGGCATCATGCTTTGGGACAGCTTCGCTGCCTGTGGTACTGGGCTTGGAATGGATAAAGCAGGCTAACATTAAGCTTTTGGAATGACCTACCCAAAACCCAAACTTCAGCTTTATTGATAATTTGTGGATTGTGCTTAAAAGTCAGGGCTTGCCAATTCTTCAAAAACTCATTGCAATTTCATCTTGCATGATCATGTCACCATGGAAACATAAAGGCTTAAATAATTCATCAAAAGCCCAAAATATAATCTTGAGATCCCTGCTTGTAAAGAGGGTATGTAAAAGTCTGACAAACAGCACAGCATTTCCTCATCTGTGGTGAATAATTTAGTCTCCAGGAACAAAAAAACACTAATTACTGGACCACAGCAGACACTATTGTTTCTTATGTCTGTAGAACTAGTCAGCTCAATGCATAAGCTGCTGTCACAAAAAAATGCCTGCCTTGATATTGAAGATAAAGGCAGGCTTTGTTTTGATGCCCTTCAGGTCTAGACAGTGAAGTACACCGCCAGACACGGTTGAAAACAGCCCACCGTAGTCACAGCTTGTCTACATTAGAAAATCAAATAAGGACAGACAATACTAGGTAAATGAATGCATTCCTTAAAAAAATAAAAAAAAACATCTGACCATGTTGTCTCCATAAGTCACAAACACTGGCAAATCCATTGGTACCTTTGGACAGGAAAAACAGATGCAGCAAAGAGAAGGTTGAGGTGTTCTTCGCTTTTGGTTCAGCTTTGCTATTGTGACAAGCCAAAAAGTACCAGTTTTGTGTCACCCATACTCATCCAGAAACTTTGGGGTTTGACGGCACGCATTTTTGCTTAATTACAGCGTTGCATCTTTGTGCTGTTCTGATACTGGTTCAAAATGCGATTGGTGATGCAATCACAAAGTAATAAACATGGACCATACTTTTTTGATGGTTTTCTTGACTTTTCTTGTACTGTCTGATCAACCTAGAATTGTATATCCTACTCTGTCCACATGCTGGGACCTTGACTACGCTACAGTCTTTTTACCAATATTGGCAGCTGTGGGAGATTGTCTTGTAGCCTTTACCTTTAATATGGATATCTATAATCTTCATTCTGAATTCTTTAGACAGTCCTCACTTTTTTATGGTCCATAACTAGCTTGTTTGTTCCCTTTAAATAGGCTGAATGACTGATAAATGTTAAAAGGCACATGTGATAGTAATTATGGTTAAACACAGTTTAAAACAAGACTATAATTCAAAGATTAATAGTCTCTTAAAGGTGTGAAGACACACTTTAGTCTACATAACATCCTGTCTGCAGCTCCTTGTAGAACCATAGGTTGACAAAGCTAGTTTTTATCAATATTGGTGGCAACCCAGGAAACTAAAAACTTCAACCTTTGCATTTAGCTTTGGTTCCTCTGTGATCCAAAAGTTGAGATCATCCATATGTTCAACAACCTATGACAGACAGGACCTTCCATCTGCTAAAAGGTTGAGACTCCACTATCATTGACTGAGAGAACCACACAGCCATAGAAACAATTCAGTTTTTAATTCAATTCATTTATATAGCGCCAATTCACAACAGATGTCATCTCAATGCACTTAACAAGAAGTCATTTCAATACATTTATACAAACATTCCAATCAGTAAAAAAATTTCCTATTTAAGGAATCCCAGCAGATTGCGTCAGTCATTGGCGTGAGGTTGGGCCCCGTTGATGCAGACTTTCCACAGGCCAGTTGCTTGACAGGGAAAGCAATATGATTCGGACCTTGAGTAAGGCACTATAGTCAAATGTTTGCCAGGGGCCAGAACGGGCGACATCAAATCCTACCTGAAACTGCTGGCTAAAGATAAGCGTAAATACAGTAAGATTGTTATTCACGCTGGCGGTAATGACACCCGGTTACGCCAATCGGAGGTCACTAAAATTAGTGTTGCTTCGGTGTGTAAGTTTGCCAAAACAATATCAGACTCGGTAATCTTTTCTGGTCCCCTGCCTGATCGGACCAGTGACGACATGTTTAGCCGCATGCTGTCATTCCATCAATGGTTGTCTAGGTGGTGTCCTGCAAACGATATGGGCTACATTGATAACTGGAGAACTTTTTGGGGAAAACCTGGTCTGATCCGGAGAGACGGCATCCATCCCACTTTGGATGGAGCAGCTCTTCTTTCTAGGAATATGGCCGAATTTATTAGTCCTCCAAAACACTGACAACCCAGGGTCCAGACCAGGAAGCAGAGTCGTAGTTTAACCCACCTCTCTGCTGCTTCTGTACTGTTACCCACCCATTACCCTATAGAAACAGTGTCTTGCCCACGGCCAAAATTAAATGGATTAAAAGTTAAGCCAACAAAAGCAAATTATGGAAATCTCATAAAAATAAATACAACTTTGACTGAAAATAAATCTATTAAATGTGGTTTATTAAATATAAGATCTCTCTCCTCAAAGACTTTGTTAGTAAATGACTTGATTTGTGATAATCACATTGATTTCCTTTGTCTCACAGAAACCTGGTTGCAGCAGGAGGATTATGTCAGTATAAATGAGTCAACTCCTTCCAGTCATTTAAATTTTCACATTCCTAGAAATACTGGGCGAGGAGGAGGAGTTGCAACCATTTTCCGTTCTGATTTACTAATTGGTCCCAGACCAATTGATAGCTACAGTTCTTTTGAACATCTAACCCTTAATTTTCCTCATCCAAGTTGCAAAACATTAAGACCATTTTTGTTTGTGGTTTTGTATCGTCCACCAGGCCCTTACTCTCAATTCTTGGATCAGATCTCACATTTTTTATCTGATTTAGTATTAAATACTGATAGGGTTATTATAGTGGGGGACTTCAATATTCATGTGGATACTGAAAGTGATAGCCTAAATGCAGCCTTTAATGCTATTTTAGACTCAATTGGCTTTACTCAAAAAGTACAGGGATCGACCCACTCGGGTAAACACACTTTGGACCTTGTACTGACATACGGTATTGAGTGTGAGGAAATAACAGTCCACCCACATAACCCGGTCCTGTCTGACCACTTCTTGATAACTTTTGAATTTACTTTAACTGACCATCTTAAATCTGAAAGAAAATTTCATTATAGTAGAACTTTATCAGACAATGCTGTAACAATTTTTAAAGAATCTGTTCCATTCTTACTTTCCTCAGTGTCTCAGAGTAACACAGTGGATGGCAGCAATTCTATCTCTAACCCTTCAGAAATTGATGGTCTGGTTCACAGCGTTACGTCCTCATTGCGTTTGGCATTAGATAGTGTAGCCCCATTAAAAAAGAAAGTGGCTAGCCATAGGAGGCTGACTCCTTGGTTTAATGCAGAGTTGCGTACTTTAAAGCAGAATACTAGGAAGTTGGAGAGAAAATGGCGCTCTACACATCTAGAGGATTCCTATTTAACCTGGAATAACAGTCTACTGCTGTATAAAAAGACCCTTCGACAAGCTAGAACAGCATATTTTTCATCATTAATAGAGGCGAATAAAAACAATCCTAGGTTTCTTTTTAGTACAGTTGCCAAACTTACACAGAGTCATAGCTCTGTTGAGCAAACTATTCCCCCAGCTCTTAGCAGTGATGATTTTATGAGATTCTTCATAAATAAAATAAATTTTATTAAAAATAAAATCATTGGCACCCTCCCAAACATGATTACTTCTTCCTCAGTAAATGAAAGAACTGTAGAACCTCAGTTGTGCTTAGGCTGTTTTGATTCAGTCGAGCTTTCAGAATTATCAAAAATATTAGCCTCATCTAAACCTTCAACTTGTATGTTGAACCCAATCCCAACCAAATTATTTAAAGAAGTGTTCCATTTGGTTCCTGGCCCCATTTTGGATATGATGAATCTATCCTTAGTAAACGGATACGTACCACAGGAATTTAAAATAGCTGTTATTAAACCTTTACTCAAGAAACCTTCCCTTGATCAAGATGACTTAGTGAATTACAGACCTATATCTAACCTTCCTTTCTTATCCAAAGTCCTTGAGAAAATAGTTGCTAATCAAGTCTGTGAACATCTAAACAGTAACGAGCTGTTTGAAGAGTTTCAGTCAGGTTTTAGAGCTCATCATAGCACTGAAACAGCACTGGTGAAGGTTACTGATGATATTCTCATGGCCTCAGATAATGGACTGGTGTCTGTTCTGGTTTTGTTAGATCTCAGTGCTGCTTTTGACACAGTCGATCATAATATTCTCTTAGAAAGGCTTGAACATGTTGCAGGGATCAAAGGAAGAGCACTAGGCTGGTTTAAATCATATTTGTCTGATAGATTCCAGTTTGTTCATCTAAATGATAAATCATCTTCACTCTCAAGGGTTACTTGTGGAGTTCCACAGGGTTCTGTCCTTGGACCAATTCTTTTCACCATATATATGCTTCCAATTGGTAGAATCATTAGACAGCATGGGATAAATTTCCACAGCTATGCCGATGATACACAACTATATTTATCCATAAATCCTGATGAACCCAGTCAGTTAGGTAGATTACAGGCATGTCTGGAAGACATAAAAGCATGGATGACCCTAAACTTTTTGCTTTTAAATTCTGACAAGACAGAAGTTGCTGTCTTTGGACCAGAAGTTCTTAAACAGAAACTGATTAGTCAATCACTTCATCTGGATGGCATTAAATTGGCCCCCAGTAATAACGTAAAGAACCTCGGCGTTATTTTTGACCAAGACTTGACATTTAAATCCCATATTAAACAGGTTTCTAGGATTTCTTTCTTTCACCTCCGGAATACTGCTAAAATTAGAAACATCCTGTCCAGGAGTGATGCTGAGAAACTAGTCCATGCATTTGTTACCTCAAGGCTGGACTACTGTAATTCTTTACTATCAGGAAGTCCACAAAATGCCATTAAAAGCCTTCAGTTGATCCAAAATGCGGCAGCAAGAGTTCTGATGAATATTAAAAAGAGAGATCACATTTCTCCTGTTTTAGCTTCCCTTCATTGGCTCCCTGTTAAATCCAGAATAGAATTTAAGATCCTTCTTCTTACATACAAAGCCCTTAATAATCAAGCTCCATCATACATCAGAGATCTAATTGTTCCATATGTTCCTAAAAGAGCACTTCGCTCTCAGACTGCAGGTTTACTTGTAGTTCCTAGGATTTCTAAAAGTAGAATGGGAGGCAGATCTTTTAGTTATCAGGCTCCTCTCCTGTGGAACCAGCTCCCAGCTTTAGTCCGTGAGGCAGACACTCTGTTTACTTTTAAGGCCAGGCTTAAAACTTTCCTTTTTGATAAAGCTTATAGTTAGAGTGGCTTAGGTCATCCTGAGCTATCTCTGTAGTTATGCTGCTATAGGCTTAGACTGCTGGAGGACAGACTTACCAATTTTCTTCACTCTGCTACTTCCTTTTCTCCTACGACTCTCCAGTTATATTACAGTACATTCTGTTATTTCGACTGTTAACTTTGTTTTCTCTCAGTGTTTTTCTCTCCATAGAAGATGTACCTGGTCTGGTATCCTGCTTGGCTGCAATGCCCTGTTGGACGGGGGGCATCGACTGGGATGATCCTCTCAGTAACTGAACATCCGCTGTGTCCTGTTATCAACTTTTTACTTTCTGTAACATAGAAATTACTCTTATATCAGATCTTCTGTTCCTTCTGTGTTCTGCTCTGTCTTCTCAAACCCCCAGACGGTCGTGGCAGATGGCCGCTCCTACTGAGCCTGGTTCTGTTGGAGGTTTCTTCCTGTTAAAGGGGAGTTTTCCTCTCCACTGTCGCTACATGCTTGCTCAGTATGAGGGATTGCTGAAGGATTGCTGTGGTTGGAAATCTGCCCAACCTCACGCCAATGACTGACGCAATCTGCTGGGATTCCTTAAATAGGAAACTTTTT
This sequence comes from Valencia hispanica, assembly GCA_963556495.2. Classification (NCBI taxonomy): domain Eukaryota; kingdom Metazoa; phylum Chordata; class Actinopteri; order Cyprinodontiformes; family Valenciidae; genus Valencia; species Valencia hispanica. Next base: position 20,630,634 of record OY747701.1, on the reverse strand, counting down.
AACTGATTGGAATGTTTGTATAAATTTATTGAAATAACTTCTTGTTAAGTGCCTTGAGATGACATCTGTTGTGAATTGGCGCTATATAAATAAACTGAATTGAAATTTAATTGAATTGAATGTATTGTAGCGAGGCTTTTCTGAGGTGCCAGGGAAGTTATTGGGTCATCAAGGAGTTCCTAACTGTTGGATTCGTCTCCTTTTCTGTTTTCCGTTCCTGTTTTTATTTCTTAGACCTTTAAAGAGTTTTAATCTTTAGCGGTTTGACTCTTTATTCCCTGATTATTTAACCTAGGCTATGGATATAGTGTGTAGATGGAGTTGTTGTCTGTTTTGTTTGTTAGTTGCTTGTATTTGTTTAGTTGTTTCCTTTGTATTAAACAGAAGTTAATAGATATTGGCTAAGTAATATACCGGTAATTTTTTTAAAGGTTTTGTGGCCACAGTGGCCTTTATTGATAGTGGACAGGTTACAGAAAGGGGAGAGAACTGGGGGTAGAGACAATTGGCAAATGTATTCGGGCCAGAGTCGTACCCGGGACGGCTGCATCAAGGACTAAGGCCTCTGAATATGGGGCGCCTGTCCTAAACCACTACGCCAGGCGACACCCCAATATACCGGTAATTTGTTTTACAATTTTTAATTAATATAAAAAATGCATTGATTTTAAATTAAATCTGAATCCAGAGGAATACACACAGGTTTCTTTGTTGTGTGATTAATTGTCCTTCCTGGACAGGTTTAATTTTTTTATTTAATACCTTTTCAGAAGAAAGTACACATTATGGGATATAAGGGTACCTATACATTTGTCTGCTTTCTTGTTTTATTTTATTTTATTTTTTTACATTTTTGCAGCTGTAGTAGCTTTGTCTGCACTTTTAGCCTGCACCACAGCCTCCTGCAGGATTTCTGCTCAAGCTTCACTCCAGACAGTCTTTCAATAATTAACTCCAGTTTGTTAAGAGGTCAAATTCAGGGCAATTATGAAAGATTGACTAAGGCTGTAAGTGTGCAATGCAGAGCTTTCCAAACAAAATTAGACAGATGGTCTGGCTGTTAATATTTTAGATCATCCAGTAGCATTAAATTATAAATGGTTATCAAGTATTTATTTATATAGAATAAAACTGTATACAGCCAGCTCCTCCCTGGGCTGCCACCTTATCGTGGTGGAGGGGTTTGAGTGTCCCAATGATCCTAGGAGCTATGTTGTCGGGGGCTTTTGCTCCTGGTAGGGTCACCCATGGCAATTTGGTTCTAGGTGAGGGATCAGACAAAGTGCAGCCCAAAAGACCCCTATGATGAAAACAACAGATGGACTCAGTGTTCCCTCGCCCGGACGCGGGTCACCGGGGCCCCCCTCTGGAGCCAGGCCTGGAGGTGGGGCACGTTGGCACGTTGGGCCTTTACCCATGGGGCCCGGTCGGGCTTAGCCCGAAGAGGTAACATGGGCCCCCCTTCCCATGAGCTCACCACCTGTGGGAGGGGCCATAGGGGTTGGGTGCTGTGCAGGATGGGCGGCGGCCAAAGGCGTGGACCTTGGCGGTCCAATCCTCGGCTGCAGAAGCTGGCTCTCGGGACGTGGAACGTCACCTCTCTGGTGGGGAAGGAGCCGGAGCTGGTGTGCGAGGTTGAGAGGTTCCGACTGGACATCGTCGGACTCACCTCGGCGCACGGCTCTGGCTCTGGAACCCGTCTCCTCGAGAGGGGTTGGACTCTCTTCCACTCTGGGGTTGCCCCCGCTGAGAGGCGCCGAGCTGGTGTGGGCATACTTTTTGCCACCCATCTCGGCGCCTGTACGTTGGGGTTTACCCCGGTGAACGAGAGTGTAGCCTCCCTCCGCCTTCGGGTGGGGGGACGGGTCCTGACTGTTGTTTGTGCTTACGCGCCAAACAGCAGATTAGATTACCCACCATTCTCGGAGTCTTTGGAGGGGGTGCTGGAGAGTGCTCCTCCTGGGGACTCCCTTGTTCTGCTGGGGGACTTCAACGCTCACGTGGGCAATGACAGTGAGACCTGGAGGGGTGTGGTTGGGCGGAATGGCCCCCCCGATCTAAACCCGAGTGGTGTCTTGTTATTGGACTTCTGTGCTTGTCATGGATTGTCCATAACAAACACCATGTTCAAGCATAAAGGTGTCCATATGTGCACTTGGCACCAGAACACCTTAGGCCGCAGCTCAATGATCGACTTGGTTGTCATCTCATCTGATCTGCGGGCGCATGTTTTGGACACTCGGGTGAAGAGAGGGGCAGAGCTGTCCACTGACCACTACCTGGTGGTGAGTCGGCTCCGATGGTGGGGGAGGACGCCGGACAGACCTGGAAGGCCCAAACGTGTTGTGAGGGTCTGCTGGGAACGTCTGGCAGAGTCTCCTGTCAGAAGGAGCTTTAACTCACACCTCCGGCAGAACTTTGAACACGTCCCGGGGGAGGCGGGGGACATCGAGTCCGAGTGGACCATGTTCCGCGCCTCCATTGCCGAGGCGGCTGACCGAAGCTGTGGCCGCAAGGTGGTCGGTGCCTGTCGTGGCGGCAACCCCCGAACCCGCTGGTGGACACCGGCGGTAAGGGATGCTGTCAGGCTGAAGAAGGAGTCCTACCGGGTCTTTTTGGCTTGTGGGACCCCTGAAGCAGCTGATAGGTACCGACAGGCCAAGCGGGATGCGGCTCGGATGGTTGCTGAGGCAAAAACTCGGGTGTGGGAGGAGTTTGGAGAGACCATGGAAAACGACTTCCGTACGGCTTCGAAGCGATTCTGGTCCACCATCCGCCGTCTCAGGGGGGGAAAGCGGTCTGCCACCAACACTGTTTACAGTGGGGATGGTGTGCTGCTGACCTCGACGCGGGACGTTTTGGGTTGGTGGATGGAATACTTCGAAGACCTCCTCAATCCCACCAGCACGCCTTCCAATCTGGAAGCAGGGTTTGGGGACTTGGGGTCGGGCTCTCCAATCTCTGGTGCTGAGGTCACCGAGGTTGTTAAAAAGCTCCTCGGTGGCAAGGCTCCGGGGGTGGATGAGATTCGACCGGAGTTCCTCAAGGCTCTGGATGTTGTGGGGTTGTGTTGGTTAACGCGGCTCTGCAATATTGCGTGGACATCGGGGGCAGTTCCCTTGGATTGGCAGACCGGGGTGGTGGTCCCCCCGTTTAAAAAGGGGGACCACAGGGTGTGTTCCAACTACAGGGGGATCACACTTCTGAGCCTCCCTGGTAAGGTCTATTCTGGGGTTCTGGAGAGGAGGGTCCGACGGATAGTCGAACCTCGGATCCAGGAGGAACAATGCGGTTTTCGTCCTGGCCGTGCAACACTGGACCAGCTCTACACCCTCAGCAGGGTCCTGGAGGGTGCGTGGGAGTTCGCCCAACCGGTCTACATGTGTTTTGTGGACTTGGAGAAGACGTTCGACCGCGTCCCTCGGGGGGCCCTGTGGGGGGTGCTCCGGGAGTATCGGGTACCGGGCCCCTTGATACGGGCTGTTAGGTCCCTGTACGACCGGTGCCAGAGTTTGGTTCGCATTGCCGGCAGTAAGTCGGGCTTGTTTCCAGTGAGAGTTGGACTCCGCCAAGGTTGCCCTTTGTCACCGATCCTGTTCCTAACTTTTATGGACAGGATCTCTAGGCGCAGCCAAGGCGTTGAGGGGATCCGTTTTGGTGGCCTCAGGATCGGGTCTCTGCTTTTTGCAGATGATGTGGTCCTGTTGGCTTCATCGGAGTGTGATCTACAGCTTTCGCTGGAGCTGTTCGCAGCCGAGTGTGAAGCGGCTGGGATGAGAATCAGCACCTCCAAATCCGAGGCCATGGTCTTGAGCCGGAAAAGGGTGGGTGCCTCCTCCGGGTCGAGGATGGGGTCCTTCCCCAAGTGGAGGAGTTTAAGTATCTGGGGGTCTTGTTCACGAATGAGGGAAAAATGGAGCGGGAGATCGATAGACGGATTGGTGGGGCATCTGCAGTTATGCGGGCGCTCTACCGGTCTGTCGTGGTGAAGAGAGAGCTGAGCCAAAAGGCGAAGCTCTCGATTTACCGGTCGATCTACGTTCCTACCCTCATCTACGGTCACGAACTCTGGGTGGTGATCGAAAGAACGAGATCACGGATACAAGCGGCTGAAATGAGTTTCCTCCGCAGAGTGTCTGGGCTCTCCCTTAGAGATAGGGTGAGAAGCTCAGTCATCCGAAAGGGGCTCAGAATAGAGCCGCTGCTTCTCCACATCGAGAGGAGTCAGTTGAGGTGGCTCGGGCATCTGGTCAGGATGCCTCCTGGACGCCTCCCTGGTGAGGTGTTTCAGGCACGTCTCACTGGGAGGAGGCCCAGGGGAAGGCCCAGGACACGCTGGTGGGACTATGTTTCTCGGCTGGCCTGGGAGCGCCTTGGGGTTCCTCCCGAGGAGCTGGACCAAGTGGCTGGGGAGAGGGAAGTCTGGGTCTCTTTGCTTAGGCTGCTGCCCCCGCGACCCGACCCCGGATAAGCGGAAGAAAATGGATGGATGGATGGATGCACAGCCAGTCAGCCCAAGGTAGAAGCAAACTTAGCCACTGCTTGGGGCCCCAAACCATCAGGAGCCTCCCACAAATGTTTGAATTTTAATCCAGACCATAGACCTAAAATGTTTGTTTTTTTAGTTTCTTATTTGATTTTAGTGTTGATTAAAAGATTCATAATTGGTTCAAATTTTAATTTGAGATTTAACGGAATTAGAAAAGTTACTATGTGAAGGCAGAGAAAATAATTGTTTTTTGATTGTTGTTACCATGGTTACAGTCTGACGCTATGAATTTATTTCTGATCTAATCTGCGTTTGAGCTCTGATTAGCAAACTATAACCAATTAAGCTTAATTAAACTCCACCCACTCTCCCAGATTCCACCAAATCCACCAAATTAATTTCCAACCAAATTAGTGTTTGTGATATTCCTAACAGGAAGATCTGCCCCAAATCTAGTTCTGCATAAGGCCTCATATAAGCTCAGAGGGAAAAGGACACAGGAATCAAACGCATAATGTTATCCTGGATTTAAGAAACGGACTGAGACAAAGTACATTTCCTCTGCAAGAATATTTCCAGTGCATCATGTTTTAATAAATCTCCAGTTGTGCTTTGAAAGACGGTACAGCATAAAGTAGCATCACTTTTTTTCTTTTTTTTTTTTTTTTACAACAGCATATCTTATGTTTATCACATCAACCCGTAACAATTAATGGTAATAAGGCTGTTGATGGGGAGCAGTTTGGGCCACCTAAAGGTAATTGTGCATACATGAACATGTGCAGCTCAATTGATGTGAAAGAGCTCCATCTATTGGCAGAAAGTGAGAAACATTCCTCTGCTGAAAAGAAGGGACCAGACGCGTGGGTGAGAAGATGAAAGGATGAGAGCCGTCAGCTCAGGCCTCCTGTGAAGGTCAGTTTAGAGCAGACGTTGACAGCGAACGTGTTTGGTGGTAAACAAATCCATCTCCGCAAATGTCACCAGTTGTTTCATGGCATTTTCTCTCACTTTTATCTCCTCATCCGTTCCCACCATTGTCTCCTCCTTCTGTTTACTTATTTGGCTCCAGCGCTCGCTTGCTTTCCTGTGAAGCGCCTCGTGCTTCTGACCGTCGGTGGCGCAGACTGCAGCATTATCAGCAATCTGTAGCCTCCAACCTGATTGCACGGCCCCGGGTGGCTACATTACAGCTGTCTCTGGATTTGCCAACCAAGATGGGCACCCACTTCCTCCAACTGGCTGCTGTTGGCCCCGTGCCTGCGTGTCACCCTCTCTCTCACACGCGAAGAAGCCGCAGAGCTGGCCACAACCCATCCGCCTGTCAGCTGCACAGGAGAGGAAATGTCACATTGTGAGAAGACATTTTGTCTCGACAAGATTCATAAGCACCTGGCCAACGCTTATGTTCGGCAAGAAAATATGCATTTAAATGTTGGAATATAAGGGGGAGTGGGAGAATTTTGCCCCTCGGGTGATTGGCTTCTAATGTCTTCTGATTATATGTTGCAAAGCAAGCTTTACAACTATACTTCTCAAGATCTGATTGCTTATCTATCTTATACTTCTATTGCCAAAACCCTAAAGAACAGGGAAAATGAGTAGGGCCTCTGAAAGCACAGAGGGTGTAAAAGAAAAGTGGAGGAAAAAAGAGGCAGCGAAGGAAACATATTTACTGACATCCATGGGCTGTCACCACTCTGATTAATGGCGGCTGGAGTACCTGCCTGGTGAAAAGGTGTTGTTGGGGTGTGGAGAAAACCCGGGCGCTGACCCAGAACTAATAGCATTCGACTTGAACAAGCTGTCCAACCTGAGAGAGTTGAGCTCCTGCTGGCGCCTGTGCTGCACCAGGCTGGAAACAAGAGAAATAAGAAAACTTTCAAATGGGGAAACAAAGAAGGTGTTTAGGTTCAACCTTTGCACTTTAAACACTTAGCCTGACTTAACGGCATGAAATCACTTTGTTCACCCATCACACTATGCAGTGCACATGCAATACTTACTCAACTTTTGAGCTGTAAATTACCATTAAGTGTTGGCATATTTAACAAGTTGGGAGCCGGAAGAATGTGAAGCAACAAGATTTACCTGTCTGTATCCATTTATACAGAAATTATACAAACAGTTTTAAAAATGTGTTATAACAGTTTAAAAGCATTATCATTGGACATCAAACTGTTGTTAAATTTCAGAATTTTTGATAAAGCTACCAGGGGCTGAAGCAGCTAAAGCATAGGGAAAAGCACCAACAATCATTTTTTTATGAAAAGATATGACCATTAAAAAATATCTTTGGCACTGTTTTACAAAAAGATGACAATGAAAAACAAAAACAAATCTCCTGCTTTAAACATGTAAACACGCTAGCAGCTAGCTGTACAGTTATCCACTGCAGAAAGTTAGCAAAGGCGCAGCTCAGAACTCGCTCAGAGGTTCTGGAATTGTCCTTCACATTTGAAGTTTACGATATGAGAAAGCTTTGTCAGATAATAATTGCATGATTTTTTTTGTTTTGATTAAATTACACAGAGGTTGGCTCTGGTAATCCTGAATTATTTCCATAGTTATGCTAACACAGTGCTTCGCATAAGAATATTTCTTATGTAATATATCTCAAAAGACAAATTATGTATTTTCTCAGGATTCTATGTGCTAGAACAACACAAAGTAGCGTAAACAGTGATTGTAAAGGGAGATGATTTTTTTTTTTTTTTTTACATATCTGAAGATTTGATTCAATTCTTTATAGAAACAATTTTATAGCAGTTTTCAGGGCTTTTTCTCTATCACCTTTGCACATATAGAGACGGACAGTTTTCCCATTCCCCTTTGCAAAATATCTCAAGGTAAGTCAGATTAGATAGAGAATCTGGTAAAAAAGAGAGAAAAAAAGTATTAAATCCTGGTACAGATTCTCACTTTAATTTATGTATGGACTTTAACTAGGCCATTCTGAAACAAAAACCTGCTTTGATCTAAACCATTCAGCCATAGCGCAGGCGATATGTTTAGGGTTCCTGTCCTGCCAGAAGGTAAACCACGTGGACACTATGAATACTTACATTGACGTTTGTAGCTGTATATTGACAAATTGTGGAATGGTTCAATAGGTATGAATACTTTTAAGGGAGTACATTTCCTCAGTTTGCTCTTTTCCTCTCTAAACTCTCAATTTATTACTCATTTATTCTTGCCAACAACTTTATTATCCCAGTATGTTGGGGGTTTCTTTTTTTGTTTTTTCCTTTTAGAAAGTACTACTGGCCAAGTGCTTTTATCTGTCAATCATAGATTTCTTCCTGTTAAAAGTGATCTGCTTCTCTCCATTGTTGCCAAATGCATGCTTAGAAAGTGAAGGTGCACCAAAGCCAAGATTCAAGGAAATCTGTTGGTTTCCTTTAAAACGTAGGTTCTTTTTTGTTCCCCTGACTGTGTCACAATAAAATTAGATCGAGCTCAACTCACTGAAATAACATGAAACCACATGTGGCTCTAGATGTACAGTATGGTAGGACAGTGGAGGGATGAATGTTAAAAATACTCGGAACACTCTATTATTAGTCTAGTTTCCTAAGAAAGGGGAATAAATAACTTAAAGAAAAGATTTTAAGGTTTATGAATTTATTTATCCATTCATCCATTGTCTGTAAATGATGATGCTTCTGGGATCGCTGGAGAGCTGGTCCAATATTTCAGCGATCATTGGCCAAGACGGGGGTGCACCCTGGACAGGTCTCCAGTTCATCACAGAGACACACAGGACAAACATGCATGCACACACTTACACTTAGAGGCAATGTAGGGATACCAGGTTACTTAAGTCATGCTTTTGGACTATGGAAGGAAGCTGGAGTACCTGGAGAGAATCCATGCATAAAGGGGGAACTCATGCAAACTCCATGCAGAAGGACCTCAGGCCTGGACTCCGCTGCTTCTTTCATCACGATGAAAGCTAGAGTAAACTCCAGCTCCTTTCTGTTTATTAACGACAGCAACATCTATTCAGACGAGGATGAAAAAATAATGAATTCATAGATTTTTTTTCTAACCCCCATGTTTCACACTGTTGTTTAACGTACCTATTCCAACAGTTTTTATGCTGCATTGCAATGTATTTAAACACGCCATGAACATATCTCCCCCCTGTGATGACCACTAAGGGGCTCCATAAGCTCCTCCTCAGGTCTCCCCACAAAAAGGCACAAAAAAGACAGGGTCTTGCATGAAATAATCTGCAGAGTGCTTGCCAGGAACATCCTCCTGCCGAGGCTGTTTTTGCTGAGGGCAACAGAAAGCCCAACAGCTGGGACATAATGAAGCTTTCAGGCACTTGTTCTCCCATCATGTAGCGCCAGCCCCTGTCTGCTTCCACCAGATGTTCCATGTTTTCCCTCCAAAAGTCTCTCCTGCCAAAAATCACGGGGACAATCACGAGCATTGCGGGAACTAGCTAACTCCACAGTCAGTTCATGATCATAGGGTAATAGCTGGGTTAATTGCTTGTTTCGTGTTTATTGGATGAGGCCCCGTCACTCGGTTGTCAAATTTTGTGTTGAGTTTGACAGAAATCAGAGGGGTTATTATGAGCCTCTGGTCTGGAGTCAGTTTGGTGTAAACAAATAAGAAGTATGGTAGATGTTACTTTGAAATTAGAATATTATATCTGTGTTGGTGAAGAATTACATTTTTAAAGCCATCTTAGATTAGGGTGTCATGCCTAATTCACAGAGTGGAGGATGTGAGCTCATAGAGCAGAATCCTACATGACAACACTGATGAATGGTACAGTTCACTAAGATAATCTATTACCTATGTCAGTCAGCAAACTATTTATATCCCTGTGGGACAAATAGGTTACATCTACACACTTTAATTTAACACTTCAAAACATAATTTAAGGAACAAATACCATACTAGAAGTTTAAAAAATGCATGATGACTCAAGGTTGTTTGAAGATGCTATCCAGTGTTGAACCTTAGGTCATTAATACATATACACTGGCAATAAAAGCACAGCTGGGAAATGAACTGTGGATTTCCACTGCAGGATAATCTCAAAAAAACAACACGTTTTTAAGAGTAGGCTGAAGACAAAAACTGCTTGTGTGAATTTGGGTCGATGACATCACAAGAGGCACAAGAATAGAGTCGATCAGCTGGTATCAGGCAACATTATGGTGGACGAGTGACTTAAAAGGTTCTGTAGTTTACCAGTTGCGATTCAGTTGAAACTTTTAGATGTTTGAGACAGAGTTTGATTCTGATAACTTTAACAGACGTTAATCTGTTGATATTCCTGCTTGAATGTTACTAATTGATATGAGTAAATAGAAAATGGCCTGTACTTGTATAGCACTTTATCCAGTCCAGAAGACCCCAAAGCGCTTTACACTAGATTAACGCACACATTCACACGCTGATGGTGGCAATCTACATTGTAGCCACAGCTGCCCTAACAAAAGAGATGCTGTCATACAGTCGGTGCCACAGGGCCCTCTGACCACTGGGTGAGGTGACTAGCAGGGGTTCAAACCGGCCAACGACCGATTACAGGACGAACTCCTGCCTCCTCCTCCTCCTACTGTCGGCCAAAGTAGCATTCGGTCCAAACAGTCAGGACTAAAAAAAATAAACCTAATGGAACTCAACAATATGGTTTTAACAATAACTTTCTCAAAATAATCGCAAAAGATCTTCGAGAATGAAATCTGGCCCCTCCACTCTGCTCTCTTTATAAACTGCTTTTATATGATTATTTTGTTGCCAAATTTTCCTAAAATTAATTCTGTTTTCTCAAAATGTTTGCTGCAGCCATACATAACACAAGTAAGCATTTTCAAAGGAAGAAAATGATCAGAAACATGCAAATTTGGAGGGAAAACTGCATGGAAAATACAAGCACAAACACTTAAAGACATCTGATCAGTTGCCCTATGCCTTAAGTGATGTCAAAAGAGGCATGTGTCAGTGGAAGCTTTTTATTGAGAGTAGATTTTATCTTGATTAAATAATGAAGTACTACACTATATACACAAACCTGATTATTACACGTGTTGCATAAGTGACAAACTATATCGAACGTGAGCTTGACTGACTCTTTAAAAATTGTGGGTAGTAGCTTTAAAAGGTGAATTACAGTTACGACAGAGGAGTTTCTAAGTTTATTGGTTCTCCATCATAGCATACTATACTGTATCTTGTGCCTGATGGAAGCAGCTGAGATAATAAGGGATGGATTTTATGTTGTCGAGCTATTTGGGGTTGCACCCATATTTGTGCTCTGTCCTGATAATGTCTTGTCACCTTTTTCTGTTTTTAGGAATAAGATGTTCCAGCCAGCACACCCAGCAGAAGTTTGACATAAATTGATTAAAACACAAATAAAATATCTTCATAAAAGCATGCTCTGGTATGTCTAATTGTGGTTCATTCATTCATGCCTGAATGATTTATATGTCACAGTAAAGTGTCCCATGAAAGTAGTTAGGTACTGGATTGAGGAAGAGGGAATAATGAAGGAAAAAGTCCAGACATATATTTTGTAGGATCTTCAAAATCCCTGAAAAACCATTGCTCAATACCACCTAAAAGATCACAATAGCGTCTGACTCTTTAAGATAAAGAAATGAAGGATGACTCAAGAAATATTAATATGTTTGTATTTTTGTTTTTATAAAATGTATTTTCTGTCTAACCGCATCATTCTGTCTCCTCTATTTCTATGGTACTGTGTTACAGATTAACTGAATTAATTGAAACTTTTACATGTGTAATTAATGCAAATCATTTATGTTTCTCCCTAGTCCTGCTAAATTGATCATAGTCAAACCTTGTTTTTCTTCCAGGGAAATAAAATAAAATCACTTTGGGCCATCCTGTCACTGATCAATGCACTTTTAGCTGTTTAACATCTGGCGAGCCACTGGAAACTGTCTTATATGGCAACACTGTGTTGCCATCATCCTCCCGTCATTAGCTTCCTCCATTGCCCCAGGGTTCATGATGTCGTTAGCTTACATAGAGATGCAGCAAAGTGGCGTTACATGACGTTTCTCGGTCTCTTTTATTGGAATAGCCTGCTATGCAGCCGGCTTGCCCTATTTCATCGACACCACAGGGAAACAAGACCTGATAAGAGTAGGAGCTTGATGAAAAGAGGGTTAAAATGTCTTGCAAATTGAATTTGGTGATTTAAAAAAATAGAAAAGAAATTATGGTCAAGCTTGCAGAAGATTTCAATCGGTGGTCTAACGTTTGTGTTTGTAGGTGAATATGCTAAAACTGACTTATTTGTTAAAATAATTCATTGGTCTGAAAATGTGTATGGTGGACATGACAAGCAATAATTTTTTTGGCTTTTGATTTGCAGCTTTGAACTCCAAAGCCTTCCACCAATGCGACACAGAAAGTTTAAATGAGAAACTTGTACCATTGCTGCAGTAGTTTTAATCAAATGTGCAGTCAAAATAATTAGACTCAATGACGGAAATTATGTAGTTGTAATTACAAACAGATGGGCGCCTTTATTTGCACTTAAGGCGACAGTGTGCATGGGAAATGCAGTGTGAACAAGAATAATTAAGAAGTTTAAAGTCCTGTTTTTCCAACTTGTGGTTAAATAATCAAGAGTGTGATGTACATTTGTAATTATATGAATACTTTGCCAGGAGCGGCCACTGCCTTTAAGTGTTTGGACTGACAGGACAAACTTTTTTTGTTCCTTTAAATTTTCAGAGACTTTTGTTGGTTTTCTAGAGGGAAGCAGCATGTAAAGGCTGCAGTGCCTCATGCTGGGATGTTTCACAACACCCCAAGGCTCATTAGGGAGACGGTAACTCATCAACCGAGTCGGACACTACTGTCAGCCTTTCTGCTGGTGTTCACACAGGAAAACATTCTGTATTTATGAGCATTTTAATACAATTCTCTTTCCAATTTCTTATAACACAATTAGGACATTTTTTCCAAACAGAACTTTATTTTTCTATCGTGCATTCTCTGGGACAAAAACAAGATTAATTTTGGGTAGAAGTATGCTTCAGTGTTCTAGATATGCATAAAATACACTGAAACAATGAGATCTCCTTTTTTGAATGATTAAAAACTAAACAAAGAGTTGGAGGGTTAGGGCACCATCAGTGAACTTGAATGCAGTTTCCGCAGTGGCCAACAGAGGTCACCGGGCGCTGCTGCTGAAGGTGGCTCATCCTCTACATCTGATTCCTGAGCGCTTTAGTTCCCAAAAATATGCTGTAGTTTGTGAAAGTCTCTCTTTTAGCAACCATTATCAAACAGCCTTTGTCTTATTTCCACCCTCTGTAATTCATACCTACAAATGCCACTGTGCTTTATTTATGCTGCTGGATGCCATACATGACAGTTTTGCTGATAAGATAAAAAAAAAAAAGTTCATCCTCCTCATCAGCTCCATGTTTCCTCCATCGGTTTTGGTGCTTTAAAGTGAATCTGCGCCAGAAGTGCAACTCAGATGAATCACTGTTAGTTGAAGCTGCCATAGGCTGGCACCGCAGACAGACGGGAGAATTCCATGTGGATCAAATAAATACAGATGTGAAGTAATTAGTTGTATTCCCAAGGAGCCTATTGTGAGCATGTTAAAGATGTTAGGGATCAGCTGCCTTTCCCACAAGCAGTTTTGATTGGTTCTAATGGGGACAGAGAGGAGGTGGGTCACAGCCCACAAGGCTTTTTGATTAGTTGTATGTCCAACATCCAGGCCGAGAGATTAGGCATCTGTAGAATAAACATGGAGTTGACTTCTATGGGCTCTTATTTACAATATTAACTACAAAGGTTTTAGATTGATCCCAACAATGCGAATCACAACAGCAGTCTCCATTATTTTTCTATATATATGTATCTATACAGATCCCGGGAATTTTCAGAAAGTTTTGGCGAGATGGGAGGTCACTGATTATGTCAGGGTAAATCACCAAAATCAAAGAAGAAGAAGAGTACATACATTGATAAAGCTGCTGTCCTAAACAAGCATTGGAGACAAGAGTGAATGATGCTTTATGGCACTAAAAAAGGCAAAAATAATGACTGAATAATATATAAATCATTCAATAAATAAATAAATCAAGAAATATTGCAAGTCATAGAAGTGTGTCATTTTCTTTTAAACTGATATAGATATCAAATTGAAGAGCGTCTGACTGGGGGAGCAGTGGGGGTGCCCTTTATTGTGGAAAAGTGTAGAGTTGTCCTCGTTTCTTTATATCCTGCTTACTAGGATTCAGACTTTCCTGTTATTATTAAAGTTGTCATGAAACTGTAAAATATGACCTGAGATCATACAGTTTTCTAAAAGATGCACACATGGTGAATAATAAACTGTCATGGTTGCACAGAAAATGAGTTTTTTTTTTAATCAAACAGCCAAATAGACCTTCAGAAAACCTCTAGTCAAAACTACTTTAAAATATGACAACTTGATTTTGCACATCTACACTAATGTACAAAAAGATTCATAATGGCATCTTTCTGTAAGTATGTTTCTATCTGGTAAAGGATATTTTTTTGATGGATCACATGTTTTTGCTATTTCTTTTAATGAAAATGTTCTATATCATTAGGCTAAAGAATACGCAATATTTTATTTAAGGTCAAAAGCAAGAAAGAAACCAAAATATATTTTCCCTTCAGTCAGGTTAGTTTGTGCATTTCTTTCATTGTTTCTCCCCTCGCCATTCGAGGCTAGCTTTACAGAGTAAATATATTTGGTTCTGGATGTGAGGTTAGGTGTAATTCTACCTGAATTCAGTTTCTTATAACTGAAATTCACAACAAATATCATCTCAAGAGGTTCGGTCCAAATCCAAGGGCATACACGGCTGTTAACTCCAGTTTGTGTTCATTTACACTGAACTGATATCTGTCGGATTTAGACTCGAATCCAACTTCAAAGCCTCCAGTTTAAACCAATCTTATCCAATCATAACAAAGTTTAATAGAATCAAATTCAAATCCAATCAAGCCAAATGTGAAAAGAATTCCAAAAGACCTGCCACAACAGAAGCTCTAAATTTGAATTTCCATTTTATTGTATATGCCTTTAATAATGAAGACTTAAAAATCTAATGAAAGCAGCTTTCATCTTCACCTGAGAAACGCATTTAAAAGGAAAATGATTGTTAGGTGTGTCATCTTGTAACAAAAGCATGGTTTATTTCCCACATCATGGAGCCATTACCTTTAATGCCACTTCCTTGAGATAGTAAAACCCACTTTTTTCACTCTCGCAATTATAGCCCCCTTCAGTGGGGGGTTTATTTATGTCCAGCAGTTAGCAATGCATTGATTTAATATGTTTCTAATCAGGACATACAGCTTCAGGGTCTAAAATGTTAATTTTTCCTGCTGCTTACAAAGTAGCCTTTGATTTTCTGTCAGGGCACTAATTACAGTGTTGTGCCATTAGATAGGCAGAAAGCTTTGTCTCGTCTAATTATGAGGTAATCATTGCTGTGGAGCCAGCATGTTGTTCTCACCTCTCAGTTTATACTGTTTTCATTTTATTTCCGCACCTTCCCACTATTATTCCTCCTTCAGGTTCACACTGACACATTGAACGCTGCATGTTTTTATAAGTGTCAGAGTGTAGAGTTTATCTGTGGCGCGGCAGCCTGGTGACTGTAGTTGTTGTGGTATGGGTGCCGTTAATTACTGGAGTAAACGGTTGAATCGCGGCCAGGTCCCTTTGTGGTTGCAGAGAGGCTGCGGAGGCGAGAGACAGAGGCCTGGAAAATTGTTTCTGCCATCTGGGGACCGAGGGGAAGCAGAAAAGGAGAAAGGGGGAACAGCGGCAGACTGAAAGGCCCAATTGGTGGCCAGAGCCTGAGGGTTAGGGGGTCCATATGGAAGGCAACACTTTGCCTTGCGCTTTATTGCACACCTTGCTGTTTTAATCAATGGCAAGCCTGTTCACAGGGCCTGGAGCAGCAGTGGTTGCTTCCCATCGTCTCGCTGCTACCCAAACTTTTCCTGCTCCACTACGCTCCAACACATCTTACCAAATCTCTGAAGAGCAGTACAGCACTTCCGGGCTCTCTCTGGAAATATTTGCACTCTGTTGTAAGGCAAAAAAGCTTCTACTCTAATGATAATTTGATACGACAGCTTTGGCTCCTGCCTGTGCTTTTCTAATTTTCCAGCAAAGCAGGATGAGAGCGTCAATGCCTGCTGTGTTTGGAGCGGTTTCTTGAAATGGGGGGAGGCCATTCTATCTGAATTCCTCTCCGAGCGTTAAAAGCGGTGGAATTAGGCTACAAAAGGCGAGGAGACGTTGGGACGTGTGCTAATAACACCATAAAAGTGCCAGCCAGCGGTGGTCTGGCTCCCCATCATAAGCCCACGCTGTTTGGAGGCAGTTCTGGTAATCACCCCCCTCGGAGTGAACACGTGTTGAAGAGAGATGCATAAAGGCCTGGCCCGTGTGGGTGGTTGAGTGTTTGATTTTGTCACCCAGGAACATAAATATTTTATTAAATTAGATCCATTTTGAAAAGAATACACTAACAGGTAGAAGCCACTTGTTTGAAATCATACACTTGCTGTTTAATTGGTTGTTGCAACGACAACATTAGATGAGCTTTAGTATTGAAGTAATTACTGGGGTGCTTAAAGGTTTTGTGATAAAACATGAGTGTGACAGTTTTTCTTTCTGAACCTGAACATCTCCATGAAGCAAATCAATCGGTGGTGTCTCCTCTCCTCAGATTTTAGCCTTAGCTTTAGTTTTTTTCCTCTTGTGATTCGTTCATGTACACATGACAGCTCATTGGTAAGTTTAGATACCTGCTCCTCTAAGGTCCACAAGATTACATGTGGTGTGCCCCAGGGTTCAAGTTTAGGCCCAGTGCTTTTTAACCTTTATATGCTCCCTCTTGGCAGTGTCATCAGAAGACATGGAGTTAACTTCCACAGTTATGCTGATGATACACAGCTGTACATCTCCATGTCTCCTGATGACACAAGAAGAACGTTGCCAGAGTCCGCCCGATTCTCTCTTGGGCCGATACGGAGACGCTTATGCATGCTTTTATCTCCAGTAGAATTGATTACTGTAATGCCCTGCTTTCTGTTCTTCCCAAAAAGACTATTTCAGGTCTACAACTGTTAAAAAATTCAGCTGCACGCGTCCTGACGAAGACCAGGAGGCGGGAGCATATTACTCTGGTTTTAGAATCATTGCATTGGCTCCCTGTATATTTCAGGATCGATTTTAAAGTTCTTTTAATGGTTTTTAAGTGTCTTAATGGTCTTGGGCCTTCTTATCTCTCAGAGCTGCTTTTACCATATGAACCCTCGCGGCCTCTGCGCTCCTCTGGCAGCCGTCTCCTTGTGATTCCAAAAGTCAGGACTCATGGTGAGGCATCCTTTCAATATTATGGCCCTCATCTCTGGAACAGGCTGCCAGAGGACCTCAGGGCCGCAGAGAACGTTCATGTTTTTAAGAACAGGCTCAAGACTCATCTTTTTAGCCTAGCTTTTAATTGATTATTACTTATTATAGTGTGTTTCATTGCTTTGTATGTTTTATTTGCTTATATTTTAACAGAGTTTTATTAGCTAGCTTTGCTGCTATATGGTTAACTGTTTTTACTATTATATTTATTACTTATTTTACGTATATTAGCTCTGGTTATTTTACATTTTTACTTATTAATCCTTCTTCCAGTGTTTCCTCTGTGGGAGCCCTCTGCCTCGGGGACGGTGTTCGGCTGCGGTGGGCTGGGTGCTCACCAGGAAGTGCTCAGGTGGAGGCGGGGGTCTCTACCCTCCCTCCTCTGGGCACCCTGTGTCAGTGCCCTGGCTGCTGCAGTGGACCTGCTGCTGTCGGGGCAGACGGTTCTCCTGATGGCGTTTTCCTTACGTACCTGACTCATCTGAGCTCAGCCTAGTGTCTACCAATGATCTTATGCGTTTTGGGAAGGTGTCTGTGTGTGTTTGTCGGTGGATGTGTGCCAGTGTGTGTCTGTGAATGTCTGGGAAATGGGTTTGGGAAGGGGGAATAACTGTCTTTTCATTTTTAAAAATGTGGGGAAGGGATGGGAATCTGGGTTATGTAGGGTGATTTTAATCTGTAATGCATTTTGAGCTGCATTTTTTTGTGTGAAAGGTGCTTTATAAATAAAGTTTGATTGATTGATTGCATGAATAATAGTCTGTATATCTGTACTGTTTCTAAGGCATTTATATCAGACAACAAATCATTTTAAGCCTGTATTATCAAAACATTATTTGAGGTGAGAGCAGATGAAAATGGTATTAAAGTCAATCATATTCAACAGTACTGTATCAAGGCATACCAGCTGAAAGTTGTGTCAAAGCAAAAAGTCTGGCTGAAACAGCAAGGATGGGTGCATCCTTGACAGAGTTGTGAAGCCCATTTAAAAGTTTAGTTCGATACACAAGGTATGGACTGCGGCTGGAGTCAGTGCTTCACGGCCACCCTAAACAGACTTCTAGGATATGGTCTAAACTTGTGTTAAGCCACTCCTAAACTATACAGAACATCAGTAACATCTTACATGGGCTAAGGAGAAAACTAACTGTGCTGTTGCTCAGTAGTTCAAAGTCCTGTGTTAAGGTGAAAGTAAAGTTTGCATGTTATTTGGAATTTAGGTGCAAGAGCCTGGAGGAAGCGTGAAGAGGCACAGAATCCTTGAGTGAGGTGCGGTCAGTTGTGAAAAGATTTTATTTAATGACTTGTCTTGAAAATAATATTTTCTGGGAATTAACACATGGCCTTTTTTACGATTGTAAGACATTTTTTGAAAATATCAAAGTTTTGTTTGACTTTTGTTTTCAATCTGTCCTGTGACCTTCTGTTTGCATCTGTGCTTGACATTGTGGTGGTGTGAGCAGGAACTGCTTACACTTTTAGAAAGGTCCCAGGAGAACAGTTTGTTGTTGCAACTCCCGCAGACACTAGACCTCTATGGAATTGGTAACCTTCTGTGGCAAAATAAAGACACACAGGCACCTGTTTGGTTTCCTTGCTTGTTATTTCCCGCTGAAGGCCTATCTCCCCTCACACAGTCATGATTTGGTGAGCTATGTCATCTTCGGCTGTTGGTTCATGGTGTTTTAGTCAAAGAATGCATGCTTCCTTCAGCTAATGAGCTTTATGGAGATGCGGATTTCATTTTCCATCAGGACTTGCTATCTGCCCACATGGCCAGAGATACCAAAAGCTGGTTCAGTGACCATAGGGTCACTGTTCTTGATTGGCCAGCAAACTCGCCTGATCTGAACCCCACAGAGGATCTATGGGATATTGTCAAGAGGAAGATGAGAAGGGTCATTCTTTAGAACAGATCTGTAGCTAACAAGCAACCATATTTTGTAATGAGTATGAAGTAAAATTATACAACACAGCATTTGTGATCGAACAAGTATTTGAATTCAGTTTTTGACTCTTTTTGTTTATCTGTTCATCAATTATGAGTTTATCTATCTTTTATGAGCTACTACCATTATAAAATAGATGCTTTTCATGGTTTTTCAGCTTTAACTAATTTTGTTATCTAAAGAAAAGTGTTTATTTTTAAGATATTGATTTGTTTTCTTAAGGAATGTTTCTAAATGTCACATGGCATGAACCAATTAGTTTAGAGCCAAAATAGCTAAATACACCATACCAATAAGATGCTTTGTTACCTTGAAATCACATTTAAAAATCTCTTTTTTTACAGTGGGCCTTCTTTGCCTTCTGTATGTATCAGTGTATCAGTCTTGTACAGAACTAAGTAAACAAATAACGGGATACTGAAGTGATTAACCATTTAACAAAATGTCCGTTGGTACGCATCATTCAGCTCTTCATATGGTGCAATAAACCTCTTGCTGGTTAGCTTCAGTGCCCTTTTGTTTCTCAACTTACCCATCTTCAGGATCCAACAGGCTGTGGCGTCTTATCTCCTGCATGTCCTTTGGCTCCTCGTATTACAGCCCTCGCCGTTACTTGGATTTTTGATTAAATTTAGCAAACTGCTGCCGATAGCTGAATTGTCCAGCCACTCTCAATTACCGTCCAGGGAGGGTACCTGAGAAAGCTTAACACAGCAATTAACAACTTAATTAAGTGCCGCAGCCATTGTACCGTTTCTGGAGCCACGCAACAAGGGTTATATTGATTGCCGGGGATTGCCAGTTGGCCCCCAATTGATCGCCCAATTGATTGGCTTGGATAGGCATTCCTCGATGACTCGGGGAGGGAGTCTGTGTGAGATGTGTGTTTTGTCTCAGAGGAAGTAGCCGTCATGCTGCTGTGTGACACACTGATAATGACCTGCCAGACTGGCTGCACGGCCTTTCCCTATCCCCCTGGGTGTGTGACGCACATGTCCGATGTCAATCACTCCCTCTCTGTCACACAAACCACAGAGACAAAGACTCAAATCCTTAGTAACATCAGCAGTCTGTTCCTGCTAAATACATTTGATAGGGATGCTATGATAAATGCACACAACATGATACACTTCAAGCTCAAGATACCTGGATTAAAACCAAATGCTAGTTTTATTAATCAATTCCTTTTATTAAGGGAAAAGTGACCAAAAGTAACCTGGGCCTATATGAACAACTGCCATCAATTGTTAGTGACTACCAGCCAGAGGTCTTTTACATCACCATGAAGAAATATCGTTTCACTCTTCTCAGCAGAGTTATTTTTAATTCAGCCACATTGGAGAGTTTTCTGGCATGGACAGAGCGGTTAAGGTCACACCACAGCATCTCCATTGCTTTTAACTCTGGACTTTGACAGGGTCACTTTAAAATCTTTAATTTATTTTTAGTTTAGTTGATTTTTTTTGTCACTCAGAGGTGAACACTCTGGTGTGCTTTGACCATCACTGACTGTGGGTACTTGACACTGGACTTCAGGCATTTTGGCATTTCCTTCTCCCCAGTCTTCCTCCAGACTCTGGCACCTTGATTTCTGAACAACATGCAAGTACTTTGGACCACTGAGCAACAGTCCAGTGCTGCTTCTCTGTAGCCCAGGTCAGGCGCTTCTGCCGCTGTTTCTGGTTCAAAAGTGGCTTGACCTGGGGAATGCGGCACCTGTAGCCCATTTCCTGCACACGCCTGTGCACGGTGGCTCTGGATGTTTCTACTCCAGACTCAGTCCACTGCTTCCGCAGGTCCCCCAAGGTCTGGAATCGGTCCTTCTCCACAATCTTCCTCAGGGTCCGGTCACCTCTTCTCGTTGTGCAGCGTTTTCTGCCACACTTTTTCCTTCCCACAGACTTCCCACTGAGGTGCCTTGATACAGCACTCTGGGAACAGCCTATTCGTTCAGAAATTTCTTTCTGTGTCTTACCCTCTTGCTTGAGGGTGTCAATGATGGCCTTCTGGGCAGCAGTCAGGTCGGCAGTCTTACCCATGATTGCGGTTTTGAGTAATGAACCAGGCTGGGAGTTTTTAAAAGCCTCAGGAATCTTTTGCAGGTGTTTAGAGTTAATTAGTTGATTCAGATTATTAGGTTAATAGCTCGTTTAGAGAACCTTTTCATGATATGCTAATTTTTTGAGATAGGAATTTGGGGTTTTCATGAGCTGTATGCCAAAATCATCAGTTTTAAAACAATAAAAGACCTGAAATATTTCAGTTGGTGTGCAATGAATCTAAAATATATGAAAGTTTAATTTTTATCATTACATTATGGAAAAGAATGAACTTTATCACAATATGCTAATTTTTTGAGAAGGACCTGTATATTAAGAGGAGCAAGATGAAACAGAACATTTAAAATGTTTATGAGTTGAAACAAAAATATATATGTCAAAACACTTCCTTTTTAATTGTATTCTGAACTCAATTGTGAAAATGCTTATCCTTATTATATCTGGAAGCTTGAGACAGAGGAAGAAAGACAGTGAGTTATATGCAGGGATTTGGACTTTTTGGCCTCTGAACTCTCTTTTTAACCCATTCCTTGTTATATCGTTGACTAATGAACACTGAATTTAACTGAGGCAACTGAGACCTCCAGGGCTATAGACGTTCTGGATTCTTTTGTAACTTCCTGGAAGAGTCATTGATGCACTCTTGGTGTAATTTTGGTAGGTCTGGTTATCATGGAGAGGTTCACCACTGTTCAATGTTTTTTTCCATTTGTGAATAATCGCTCTGAGGGGTTCAGGAGCTTTAGAAATGGCTTCGCAACCCTCTTCAGATTGATGGATGTCTTTGACTTTGCTTCTCGTCAGTTCTTGATTTTTTTTTCTTCTTTTTTTTTATATTGGGGCATGATGTGTTGCTTTTGAGATCTTTTAGCTTACTTCATGTTGTCAGACAGGTTGTATTTAAGCGATATCTTGATTATGCAGGTTAGATAAAAATCACGCCTGGTGTGGATGGTAAAATGGAACTTGGTTTTCAAAATGAGAGTAATCACAGTTAGTTCATAAACAAGAGGGGTAATTACATTTTCAAATGGGATCAGATAGGTTTAAATAGCTTTTTTTCCCCCTCTGAATACATTAAGATATTTGAAAACTGCATTTCATGGCTTCTTTTGTTATTTTTGGTATATTGTTAAATTTTTTGGATTATTTAAAACATTTAAGTGTAAAAAAAAAAAACCAAGACAGAAGAAATCTGTCAAGGGGCAAATACTTTATTACACTTTATCAGCTCTGCATGTGATGCATACAGCTAAAATTAAGAAGAAAAAGACACGGTGATGCACCTACCAGTATGCACATAAACACACACATACACTTTGAGTGCTCCCATGCTCCCAGGGGGGCAGTTAGGATGCAGGGCAGGTCTGGATGTGGGAGAGGAAGCAAAGTGGCGGTAAGACGTCAACTAAAATGTCATCTCTTATTGTGTCAGTGAAGTAATTCCCTTTTAAAGGCTTGACCTCTCACCCTAGAGGAGCTCGGCCAATTGCACAGCTCAGCCAAGAGGTGATAACAAATGAGTTGAGAGTGGTGATGGGGGGGGCTAACTGAACCAGTTAGACCAGGAAAAGGATGTGTCCGAATCAATTCCAAAGAGGCCACACTCTTTAAATTGTGGACCCAACATTCAGTTTTCACCTAATTTAAGTTTTTTTCACTGATTGGGTATAGTGCTTTCAATACTTTTCTGTTTTAATTAATTTAACAATTTCTGTTGCTTGATTATATATTTTACCAGTAGAAATTACTATATTAAGGAAATCCCTTTTTCAAAACTTTAACAGCATCATTATGATCATAATATGTGCGATCATCATAATTTTCGCAAAAGAATATACAACGTTAGGTCACCCATTTAGTGGATGGTGAAAGGATTTGTGAATACGATGAAAAATGTCTGCGTCTATATGTACGTCATGGTGTTTGACAGGCTCAGCTTTCACTACAGCTGCTGTGGCACTGAGGTGCTCAACTTATGACCTGTAATTGCATTGCTACTTCCAAATCTCACCAGAGCTGGTTGGTCAGGGCGAAATCAGGATTTTCCCTTTAGCAGGTCTGTTACCCTCAGATTAACAGCATTCGTCCTGGAAACAGACAGTTTCACAGCAACGTTTTGGAACACAAAATTAACCTTGAAATATTTTACAAGACAGACATGGTTCAATTTGAATCATTATTATATTTAAGAAAATGTAAAAAGTCTTTAAAATCCTTTTTAATATTCAGACATTTCAATACTTAAACAAGGAGAGCTTGGGGGGGGGTGCACACCATGGCCAACAACAATGCACTCTGATCTTTGGAAATGGCTTGCATTCATTTGCATTCAAACTTGTAAAATAGAGAGGAGCAAGAGATCCATCCATCTACTGGGGCACATTTGAAGGTTGGGCACAGGTCGCATATGTTTGCCCTTCCAGCGTTCTGTCACATTGTGGTGCAACGAAGCCTCAGCTGCAGGATGGCAATTTTTAATGAAAAATTGGGGGCCGCCACGTTCAGGTAAGACCCCTGGAGGTTGTGCTGCTGGGGCATTGTTACATCCCACAATGAGGCGGAGGGGACGTGTGCGTGCACAAAAAACACACACCCAGACACTCATGCATACACATTTTGAAGCCAACAATCAAAGCTAAAGCAGTGGATGATAAAGACACTCCAGTGTTTTCATGGAAAGGGGAAATGTTCTGATTTATCCTTGATCATTTCAAAGACTCTCTAACAAACATGACAAATTAAATGTCTCAAAACCATTATTAAGTACCCGATTAAACAGCTGAGGTTATGAAATACTCTGGAAATAAAAATTTGTGCTTGGAAAAAAACAACCTAATTTCATTTGTTGAAAAATATAAAACCCACATTTTTCGTCGCAGATCAATGCCGCTTTAGCTCATTCTGGCCTGAAAGGCCTTAAAACGCATTCATTTTCCAATCTAAATAACATTAACCCCTTTGTATTTTCCAATTGCAATTAAATATTCATTAAATGTCTTATTTATAGGAATAAAAAGCAAAAATACCCTCACAGTTTATAACTAATTTTATATTAATTCATTTAAAAAAACATTAAGAAATAACTTGTCTTTCACAAAGCAGAATAGTACAATGAATGATAAACATTTAAAAGCATTTATAAAGTGCAGTTTTCATATCAATGATGTATGTGCAAATTTATCCGGGGGCACATTTGGATATGACCAAAAACAGCTTCAGGGGCCTCATCAGTCATTGTGCCAATGGAAATGTTTGTTCAGCATTTCAGAAACTATTCTCTGCCACACACGCATCATGCCAGTCCAAAACCTTTGATTATTGGCACGTCTGGAAGTCTCTGTCTGTTTGGCATTTTAATGAAAATGAAATCTGCAGCCCTGCCTCCAGACTAGTGGCTTGTTTTCATGCTGGGCAGAAACACCTGAGCTTTATCATAAATACGGATACATTTTCACACCTTTTGCTCTAATAAACTCCATCACAAGTTATGATGGTTTACACAGCAACTGGTGCGCCCGTTAAAACTGGGAAATGGAACAGGATGTCACAAACACAATATATATTCACTTTATTTAAAATCACACTTCTACAAAATGAATGAGTACATTTTTCCCATTTGATTCTCCATTAATTACAGTGTAGTTACTGATTGATCAGTTATACTTCTTACAAAAAGGCTTGGAGCTTGGTCTATTTTAGTGCTAGGATTTATATTTGACCAGACACTAAAATACATCATTCAAACCCTATGGGAAAAGTCGCCTGGAGTTACTACCTAAATTAAAGTGTACATTTATCATCGATCAAACTAATCTATATTTATAAGCACATACATTAGCAACAAAAACAGAGACCAACAAAAAAAGACAAATTATGTTCTTCCGATGATCAGAACTGAAAGACCTTTGGCTAGAGTAATGAATGAACCTTTGGTGACTTGTCAGTCGATAGTTTCAAGCTTAAAGACTTGTGTGACACTGTGTGGAAACGTCTGCCATTTTCATCTGATGTCTAACCATTGCTCAAAGAAATAGGGACCTCAAGGCAGGAGGAAAACGGGGAGAACAGTTTCATTCCAGTAGACGTCTTGTCCTTGAAACTCACAGTGGCTAATAACATCAACAATCCCACCTGCATGGCCAAAGATTTCAGTCTCCCTTAATTCATCCAGGGGTCACACGCCGGCAGCCTGCCCAAGTACCTCAGTGCTGTGTCTTGAGGATGAAAAACATTGGGACAAAATACAATGAGAGGAACTAGCATATCACTTCACAGAGGGCCAACCACAGTTTATCTCTCAGCACAGGTGCAAAAGGGGAGGATGTTTCTGCAAAATCTCGGTACATTGCAATGCCGAGCGCATAAAGTATCTCTCTTTAGGATGGCAGGAATGGAAAGGAGACACAGACAATTTCTCTAAGTATCTATAGGGAATCACTGATGAGAAAGTCACAGAGTTGGGATGTGTCTTGCTTAAGTCTGGAGCTCTGACTCCTGATGTGTCTCTTGCTTGTCTGCAACAAATAGGGTTTTTCCATTGAGGAAGAACCGGAGTTGCTGCTAGAGCCAGAGTTTAGCCGGGTCTTAGCTGGTTCGTTCCAATAACCAGTTTGCGTTTCCACAGACACGGAGCCTAGTCGGTGCTGCGTCTTAACGTAATCTAAATCGTAGCCCGCAGCGGTATATGCCCCCATGGGGCACACCAAAACTAGAAGGGCACAAACAGAGAAAGATAACATTGGAGAATGCCATCCTGCCGTTTCAAATGCTGCTGTTGTGCTTCCACACTTTGCTGGATTTGCGAAGGTGTGTGAAAAACATGTTCTTGTTGCACCGTGAACAGTTGATGAGGCGCAGAAAGCGGCCCAGCACACCTGGGTTGCATCAACATTGTGGGAGGGATAGAAACCGGTTCTTAGAAAGCACCAGTTTAGCCCAGCTTCGAGTTGGTGCTAAGCACTCGTTCCGAACCGAAAAACAGGTGCTTGCGCAGTGGAAAAACAAAGAACCGGTTTTAGGTCGGACTCAGACCGAACCAACTCTGGAACCAGGTCAATGGAAAAGGCCTCAAAAAGGTCTCTTTCCACAGGAAGTCCATATCACAACTGAACAAGCAAACTAACCAGTAGTGGATACATACCGGATATGTATTGTAGAGGATAGCTAAAGTTCTAAAAACTCATTTCTGGTTGTAACATATAAGGGACTGTGAAAGCACATTTCTTTTTTCATACTTTTATGGGTCTTTTGGAATTGTGCTGGAAATGTGTTGATGTTTTAAAAAACATTTCCTGGAGAAATGGAGAAGATTGGTTTACAACGTTTAGTTGTTGTCCATGGGGTTTCTTTTTTTAACTCCAACAATTTTTTTGTTTTTAAATTCATATCTTTCTCCATTCTGATAGGAACCTCCAGGGGGAAAAAGTTTAACAAAATAAAATAAAAAAATAGGAAAAAATCCAACTCTTCATGCTAACAGTGATACACCAGACCATAAAATATCCTTCAGATGCTACATGTAGAATTATTCTAGGACCACAGCAGTGATTAATAGCCAGTATTGACTGTTTCAACCAGAAGGTCAGGCAGTGAACATAAGGTTAAACATTTTAAAGCCTAAGCGATCTCATCTGACGGGCGGAACCAGCACAGACCCAGAGCACGACTTTCCACTGACTCACTGCAGTATCAGGTACGTAGTTTGTCATGAATTAAAAAACAAGCGCAGATAGGTTATAATGGCCTACTTCACCAACCACAACCTCCTATATGTGATCCGTGACACATTTACAATTTTAGAAATGCAAACCACGAATCTTGATATGTTTATTTTGTCTTTCTTTACAGAAGAACTCACATTTAATGAACAGGAAAATGTCTGCTGTTTCAGTCTAAAGACAAAACACTATATCAGAGAATTAAAGCACAAAACACATCAGTTTTCTGTCTACTTTCACTGTTTCCTTTGTTGTATTGCTGTACATTTGTCATGTAAAGGCTGACCATAATGAGATTTTTCTCACTGCAAAGGTCAGAGGCATCACTTACAGCAGGAGATGGACCCCAACACACAGTAACACACAGTCACCGAGTCATTTACCTCATCTTCTATCAATTATTGAGATGTTGCTCCCAGCTGAAAAGCCAGCCAGACTTTCCGTTGATCTGTTTGATGAATATTTTAGCTGACAAACAGGCCACCTGAAACACTGCACCAGAGCAATGTTTGGTTGAAGAGAGGTCATGCATCGTGGCCACAATCACACACATATGGATGTGTTGCAGTGTTAGTGTTGTGCTGTTCTGAATGTTTTTAGTTACTCTTAGTTTGCAGTACTTTCATTCTGAGCTGTCTTTTTATGGTTTGCCTATGCCGTATTTTGATTTAACTTTCATGCGTTTGTTCATATATTTTTAAGATCATTTATGATAGAAGAAGAGAGTTGTCCCTGTTGACAATATACTGAGAGGCACTACGAAATGTTGACTGGATCGTGCAGCTTATTCTCTGTGAACCACACTGGTAAGTGACCAGGCAATGTGAAATATTGATTTATTATGGCTTAGAACCAGAGAAGAGTCTAAATGAACTTTCTGGAATGCTTTCTGTTGTCCATCTGTTCAAATAGCACAGGAAGTTGCATAGGTATCAAGTACCTGAAAAGAATAAATCAGTTTTCCTCTGAACCAGCTGAGTAGTCAGCATCTTACCTGCAGTAGTCAGGCGTCAGAACCTTGTCCTTTTAGACCACGTGTGTCAAACTCAAGGCCAGCGGGCCAAATCCAGCCCGCCATAGCCATTTATGTGACCCTCTAAACTCTAGAGCATAGGTCCTCAGGGCCCACTGCCCTACATGTTTTAGGTGTTTCCCTGCTGCCGCAAAAATTGACTTCAATTAATGGGTGATTAATGAGCTCCTGCAGCACTTGATGGAATGCAATGGGTAACGTCGTCATTTGAATCATGCGTGCTGGAACAGAGACACATCTAAAACATGAACTGTAGGACCTGATGAACAGTTTTGAGAACCATTGCTCTAGAGGACCATATATGTAAAAACTTTAAGTTCTATTTATGTGCACCTAGATACAATTTTATCAGTCAAATCAAATCAGTGTTTATTTGAATAGTCCTAAATCACATCATTGTGAGAAGATGTTCAGTATTTTTTAATTTTAAGAAATACTTGTCAATTGCTGAGACAGATATTTATTAATATTTTAATGGTTTGTCAAAGATAGTTTTATCAATATGTTTAGCCACAACCGACCCTTTCAGGACATTCATGATCTTGATGTGGCCCAAAATGGAAATGAGTTTGACACCCCTGTTTTAGAGAGTCAAAATGAAATTTTCCATTAGGGTCAGGGACTGGTAGTCGCCCGTGTCGTTGCTCAGGGAAAATAGAAAGATCATAGATAATATACTATTGTCTTTTATATTTGCATCAATTACTTGTTTGTAACCTTTATAATAATGTTTTAATTTAATTGTGTTTATTATTAATGCACTCCTCAAACTTTTTCTTTTTATTTAGGTAGTGTTAAAAAATAACATCTGCTTATTGATTAAATAGCACAACAAAGCTCTCTGCTTGAATAAAAAGCAAAGAACATATTTTGTCATGTGAATCCTAACTAAAATGTTTTTTGTTTTAGCATCATTATATAAGAAGACAGTAAAATTAACTGAATGTCCACTTGCTACAAGCACTGCTGTCACGCTGCCCTATTCCTGCCTCATTGTCTTCACCTGTCTGTCTCATCATCCACACCTGATCCTACTCACCTCCTGCCTTTAAGACTCCTCACTTCCTTTCACTCCCGGCCGGATCATCCATCCTTCATCCTTCCTCCTAGTCCTCCTAGTCCTCTGTTGTCTTCCTGCCTCTTCGTTCCAGCCCGATGTCCAGTGTCTCCGTTCACCACCATCATCACGATCTCCTCACTTTAATAAACATCCTGCACCTTCCTTCAGTGAGTGCGTTTGGGTCCATTCTCCACACATCCACGTGACAGAATGATCCGGCCCTAAACATGGACCCAGCACTCGCCCAGGAGATCGCCGTCCTGCGCCAGGACGTCTGGGGCAACCTGGCCAGACTCGCTGCCTCTCCTCACCTTCCTGTGCGGGTCTCCGGAGCCGGGGAGATCCTCGGACTGCTCCCTCACTTCCAGAGTGTCTTCTCGGCCCGGGAGCTCGCCGATCTGCGGCGCGAGGCGGAGAGGATTTGCCAGGAGGCGTTGGACCAGATGATCGGTCCGCCCTCTCCGCCTCCACCATCTGGCCGTAGGCGACGGACCCGGCGAACCGGCGTTTCAGCGAGCGAGGAGCAGGGCGGCGCGGCCACACGGACCACCAACGTCGGCTCTATCTCCACGTGGCACCCACCGCCGGTTCTCTCCCCCGCCGTCTTTGTCCCTCCTCCAGCTGGCTCTTCGGGGGCTCCTCACATCAGGGAGGAGGACCTCTTCGAGTTTTTCTATGGGGACAAGACGGCCTACCTCTGCTCCAGGGGAGCGCCTCGCCGCAGACAGCGACGCCGCCGAGGTGGGGCCGCTCCCGGGGAAGTTCCGGCTCCGGTCCGTGAGACCGTTCCAGATCCCGTTCCAGCTCCAGTCCATAAGCCCGTTCCAGTCCATGAGCCCGTTCCAGTCCATGAGCCCGTTCCAGTCCATGAGCCCGTTCCAGTCCATGAGCCAGTTCCAGTCCATGAGCCCGTTCCACTTCCAGTCCATGAGCCCGTTCCAGTTCCAGTCCATGAGCCCGTTCCAGTCCATGAGCCCGTTCCAGTCCATGAGCCCGTTCCAGTCCATGAGCCCGTTCCAGTCCATGAGCCCGTTCCAGTTCCAGTCCATGAGCCCGTTCCAGTTCCAGTCCATGAGCCCGTTCCAGTTCCAGTCCATGAGCCCGTTCCAGTTCCAGTCCATGAGCCCGTTCCAGTTCCAGTCCATGAGCCCGTTCCAGTTCCAGTCCATGAGCCCGTTCCAGTCCATGAGCCCGTTCCAGTCCATGAGCCCGTTCCAGTTCCAGTCCATGAGCCCGTTCCAGCTCCAGAGCCAGTCTCAGCTTCCAACATTCCTGCAGTCTTCCTGGCCATCACTTTGGCTGCACTCCAGCGATGGACATTTCCCCATGCGTCGCTGGAGCTCCCGGGGAGGGTCAGGGAGGACCCGTCCCCGTCGCTGAAGCTCCCAGGGAGGGTCAGGGAGGACCCGTCCCCGTCGCTGAAGCTCCCAGGGAGGGTCAGGGAGGACCCGTCCCCGTCGCTGAAGCTCCCAGGGAGGGTCAGGGAGGACCCGTCCCCGTCACTGGAGCCTCCAGAACGGTCGTCTGAGGAGGCGTCCGAGCCTCCAGAACCTTCGTCTGAGGAGGCGTCCGAGCTTCCAGAACCTTCGTCTGAGGAGGCGTCCGAGCCTCCAGACTCTCCGTCTGAGGAGGCGTCCGAGCCTCCAGACTCTCCGTCTGAGGAGGCGTCCGAGCCTCCAGACTCTCCGTCTGGGGAGGCGTCCGAGCCTCCAGACTCTCCGTCTGGGGAGGCGTCCGAGCCTCCAGACTCTCCGTCTGGGGAGGCGTCCGAGCCTCCAGACACTCCGTCTGGGGAGGCGTCCGAGCCTCCAGACTCTCCGTCTGGGGAGGCGTCCGAGCCTCCAGACTCTCTATGGCACTACCTGAACCTCAGAAAAGGACCTAAGGGCCGTCCGCCCGACCTCCGTCCAGCCAGAGGACGCCGCCGGGGCCGTCCGCCCGACCTCCAGGTCCTCAGGGGCCGCCGCCGGGGCCGTCCGCCCGACCTCCAGGTCCTCAGGGGCCGCCGCCGGGGCCGTCCGCCCGACCTCCAGGTCCTCAGGGGCCGCCGCCGAGGCCGTCCGCCCGACCTCCGTCCAGCCAGAGGACGCCGCCGAGGCCGTCCGCCCGACCTCCGTCCAGCCAGAGGACGCCGCCGGGGCCGTCCGCCCGACCTCCAGGTCCTCAGGGGCCGCCGCCGGGGCCGTCCGCCCGACCTCCAGGTCCTCAGGGGCCGCCGCCGGGGCCGTCCGCCCGACCTCCAGGTCCTCAGGGGCCGCCGCCGAGGCCGTCCGCCCGACCTCCGTCCAGCCAGAGGACGCCGCCGAGGCCGTCCGCCCGACCTCCGTCCAGCCAGAGGACGCCGCCGGGGCCGTCCGCCCGACCTCCAGGTCCTCAGGGGCCGCCGCCGAGGCCGTCCGCCCGACCTCCGTCCAGCCAGAGGACGCCGCCGGGGCCGTCCGCCCGACCTCCGTCCAGCCAGAGGACGCCGCCGGGGCCGTCCGCCCGACCTCCGTCCAGCCAGAGGACGCCGCCGGGGCCGTCCGCCCGACCTCCAGGTCCTCAGGGGCCGCCGCCGAGGCCGTCCGCCCGACCTCCGTCCAGCCAGAGGACGCCGCCGAGGCCATCCGCCCGACCTCCGTCCAGCCAGAGGACGCCGCCGAGGCCGTCCGCCCGACCTCCAGGTCCTCAGGGGCCACCACCGGGGCCGTCCGCCAGACTTCCAGGGGCGTACCCAAAGAGACTCGGGGCCCTCCTTCCGTGGGCCCCCTCCACCCACCCTGGCAAGGGTGCTTGTTTTTTTTTCTCTTCCCTTTCGTTTTCACTCTTTCCACGGTGTCTGGAATCCACCTTTAAAGGGGGGGGTCCTGTCACGCTGCCCTATTCCTGCCTCATTGTCTTCACCTGTCTGTCTCATCATCCACACCTGATCCTACTCACCTCCTGCCTTTAAGACTCCTCACTTCCTTTCACTCCCGGCCGGATCATCCATCCTTCATCCTTCCTCCTAGTCCTCCTTCCTCCTAGTCCTCTGTTGTCTTCCTGCCTCTTCGTTCCAGCCCGATGTCCAGTGTCTCCGTTCACCACCATCATCACGATCTCCTCACTTTAATAAACATCCTGCACCTTCCTTCAGCGAGTCCGTTTGGGTCCATTCTCCACACATCCACGTGACAACTGCAGCACAGCTATGTCCTGTGGGAAGTTAAAACTTGGCTCAGGTGATGGTAAATAGGATTATTCATATGTCATGATCCTTTGGACTTTGTTTTCAGTGCTGTGCTCTCTCTCTCTCTCTCCTTCTTTCTTTCTTTCTTTCTTTCTTTCTTTCTTTCTTTCTTTCTTTCTTTCTTTCTTTCTTTCTTTCTTTCTTTCTTTCTTTCTTTCTTTCTCTCTCTCTCTCTCTCTCTCTCTTTCTTTCTTTTTCTTTTCTTCTCTTTTTTCTTCTTTTCTTTTCTTTTTTTTCCTTTTTTGCGAATGTGGACTTACAAGAACGATTGATGGCCACTATTTCTCTGCTCCTCGCTGCAACTGGGTCCACTGCAGCCACCAAATATGATACAATGACAAACCAATCCATGAGGATAACCTTGTAATTCCTTGCTTTTGAAATGAACCAAAATCAAACAAATCTCAAGGAAAACTGAAAGCCAGGCTTCCACACAGACTGAGTGGACAATAGTTCTTTTCTGAAGAGAAATG
Organism: Valencia hispanica; assembly: GCA_963556495.2. Classification (NCBI taxonomy): domain Eukaryota; kingdom Metazoa; phylum Chordata; class Actinopteri; order Cyprinodontiformes; family Valenciidae; genus Valencia; species Valencia hispanica. Next base: position 20,598,209 of record OY747701.1, on the reverse strand, counting down.
TTCTAAATGATTCATAGTTTGGAATGTATTTGTGGAAACATACTATAAAATAAGAAACGTTTATGTCTTACATGTATTAAAGTCAGTTGACCACAACATAAGAACAAAACCAATAGAGCTCAGGTTAACCGCTGATGTGTTATTTATGTTAGGCTTTGTTCAAAAGCAGCCTCAATGGAGGGGACACACCTCATAAATTTTGTATGGCCCCTATGAGCAGGTCAGGACGGCACCAATATTTCCTCTTTATTAGAAACAACACGGAGCCATAAAGGGCATCTTTGAGGTGAATTTGAAACACTGGAAACGTCAAGGAAAGCTTGCTGCTCAGAGACCTGAGAGTTAGTCACACAATCCATTTCTTGCAGGCTGACTTGTCCGTGAATTGGTGCATTTCCTCATAACTCTTGGCGACTCACAAACTCTCCATGCTTCATCACAGGTCAACGTTTGAGATGAACTTTAAAGGAACATATAACAAATGACCGCAACAGCTCAGGCAATTCATATCTGGTGAAGTGCCATAACCCTCTACATATCCTGACCTCAATTTGGAGCCTGCGTTTTGAAGGCCCATCTGAGGAAGATGGTATCGATCTGAGCGCGGACACTGGCAGCATCAATAAACAACCAGCTTCAAGCTTCAAGGATGAGGAGACGCATCTCAATTTCAGCTTGAGGGCTTGGATACCTGAGTTGGGACGTCATGTGTCCCCAGACAGATGGCGGGACACAATTTTCTTATGTGGTGCCCATCAGATCCAGTGCTGTTGTTAAATCAGAGACATTTAAATAAAACTGAAAGTTAAATAGGATTAAACATTTCAGCTGTGCTGTGAAAAAAAAAGCAATCCAAACCATGAAGTAGGCAAAAAGATCTCAAAAATCAACATATCATGACATTCAACAGACAGGAAAAAGATTTCCTTGACAGAAAAGATTTTTTTCCAAATAAAATCTTAAAAGAGTCATGACCTGTAATTTTCACTTTTCCATGAGATAAAGGGTATGTTATGATTGCCTAACGATTATACACTGCCCAGGAAGCCGATATTTAAAAGTTTACCCCTGGGTTTGTCAAATACCCCACGTGCACGCGCACTCAAATACGTGGTTTTAATTTATGGCCGACTTGACGTCAAGTCGGCGCCGGATATACCATATATAGACATCGCAGACCTACCTATGCTGCAGGAAGCCCGCCCCGCTCCTCTCCCTGTCTCCCCTCTCCCCCTCATATTTAGTCGAGCGCCGCCGTTCCTGAATTCTAGTGATGGGAATTCCAGCTCTTTTTGGAGATCCAGTTCTTTTGGCTTGGCTTACCATAAAGAGCCGGCTCTTTCGGCTCCTCAGATTTTCTGTTGCTTAAAGTGTATGTATTACCAAAATTAATGCAAAACAATGTCTACCAAATGTACCAAAACAAGCGGGGGGGGGGGGGGGATGAAAAAATAAAAGAACGGCTCCCAATGACGAGCCGGCTCCCATCTTTCACTTCAAAGAGTTAGCTCTTAGAGCCGGTTCGTTCGCGACCGACACATCACCTATTCGAAGTACGAACTCCACCGTGAAAGATGCAGAAAGTTTCTTCACGCAATGATGCATGAAGAAGACAAATTTGTGTCCGCCTTTTATTTTAATCAGCTAAATCAGCTAAAACCATTTCTACCAGAAACGTAGTGCACACGTGAGTTGCTCTATTGTTGACTGCCAGAATCAGCATGGAAATATTTTGTCTATGTTTTTACGCCGGAATCCTTTACGAATTTGGGACAATATCAGGCGAAGTTGGCATCGAAGCTCCGTTTGGAAAAAGGGGCCATTCCAACAATCAGAGGCTTGCCTGCAATTGAAACGGTAAGGCTGTGTTTTTATTGCATGTGTAACAAACAGCAGCTAACTGCTAATGTGGCTATTGTATGGTAGCGGGAGTAGTAGATATGGGTTAGATATGGGTTAAGAGTTACCTGCGGTGTCAACCCCCATCCTTCCTGCCACCAATCAACCCGCCCCTCATTTGCATTATTACAATGTCCGTCCACGACAGCCAAAGTATCGCATCAGATCTCGCGAGACAATAATGCCTTCAGAAATAAGGGTCAGAGGAGCTTTGTGTTTTTTCCCCACTTTTTTTCAACTTTTCTTTTTTAGAAGGGCCTGAAAGACTATAACAGAGCGTGGGTATCCAAGATAATACTAGGTTATGACTCCTTTAAATTGAATTTGACTGCATTGTTTAATTATACTGTTTTACAACTAGGCTTGAGTTAGAATCCATGTAATTTAGTTTGAATCCATCTAGATGATTGGATTGAATGACTTTAAATATCTCTATATATAAGCTGGATTGCATTGTCTCGTAAAGTTACCAAATAATTTTCAAGTCTTCGTGACTCCAGTATGCCATGAAGCCGGCCAACCAAAATTACTCCAAAGCCCCTTTCAAACAGGCCATTAAAAACGGTAATTTTCTGGACTTCGTCTGTTTTGCTTTTGTGTCTGAAAGCAATCTTCCGGACTTTGTCCGGATACCCTTTACCGGTAATTTTACGGCTGAAGACCTGGTAACAAGAGCGGACTTTTCGCGGTATGGTTTTTGCATTCAGACAGTCAGGTAATGTTCCGCGAAAGCTGGAGGGGTGTGGGGCGGTGGGGAAAAGGGGAGAGGGGCAGGGAACGCTGTGAGCGCACACATTGATGATGTATAAATGTCATTATTTTCCTTTCAGCTTTTTCATCGATGTCTCTTAATCGTTTCCATGTGCGCAAAATTGCACACATCTCAAAGACGAGCGCTGCGAGTAGATCTGCTGTTTCGTCTACCATCTTTGCAATAATCCCTTTGTTTGGGGAAATGACATGTACGCCCGCTGCACTAAGTTTACGTAATATCCACATAAAAGAGGAGCTGCTCCCTGAGGCTGACACCATAGGATTCACTCACCTAGAGTGGTAACAGATCGAATTCTTGACTCTGCTCGAGCTTTGAAGGAGATTACCTTTTTCCTTAAAGAAGTATTACTCACCACCCTTGTCCTCCTCGTAGGTTCCTGCCCTGGATATTTCTTCCTCGTCCACGATTCCTTGCTCCAGTCAAAGTCTTCTGTGTTCAGTTCATTTTCTGGATTCTCTCTGGTCAGCCTCCATGCCACTTCTCCCGGGATCCTCCTGTAACAGTCACCCTTTCTCTGCTCCAGCGGAACTCCTGCCTGTCCACCCTCCAACGCAGTTCCACCTGCAATAAGGAAACACCGGATCAAACATCTTGCCAACCACCCACACCCAGCCAATGTCAACCACTGGCATCTTGCCAGTGGTTGACTTGCCTTCTCTAGGAAACACATCTATTCACTAAACAGTAAGATCATCTTCCATCACCTCAGAATCTTTTTGGAAAATAAGATTTACAACTGAACGATTAATCATTTACCTGTCCTCCTCGGTCCAGTCCCCTCATTCGGATTCCACTGCTGACGACATCCCCATCCTGTTCCTGAATTATTTCAATAAGTCTTTTAAAACTGTATCTCGCTGTGGTTGCGGTTGCGACCTGATTTAGAGTCTCAGTCAGGGCCAGAGTGGGACTCATTTTCAGCCCTGGAGTTTCATGCCTCTGGCCCACTTTATATCACAACCTTTTATTAAAATTATGTAATTACAACTTTACAAGTTAAAGTTACAACAGCACACTGTTCTGTAAAGCCTTGTAATTCAGAGTACTTTTCTAAAACATGTCCAAACTGTTGTGTATTCCAACTGGTATGCGAGTACACGGAACTAGTCAAACATTTTCCCCTACTAGTTTGAACTTTTGCCAAACTAGTTCAGAAATACTCTTGCTAGTAACTCTTTTTTGCCTAGTTGCACCTTTAGCACACTATTACAACTCGGCCTGACATAATACACCGGCCCTTGAGGCTCAAACATCAGACCGGCACACCGGGAATTGTCCCGGTCCCCCAAATTAGCCACTCCGGGCCTGGTCTCAGCCATTCTATATGACAGTGATGACCGAAAAGAACACATTTGTCAAAAAATATATGATGGCCCTCAATACTTTTGGAAACATTTTTAATGCTCTGGTGAGGCAAAGTAAAACTTTTTTGAAGGCATATAGTTTTAATCTATCGGATAATTTCAACATAAGATCATACTGTCAAACATGGTTGAGGTAGTGTGATAGTCTGGGACTGCTCTGCCACGACAGGATCTGGACAACTTCCCATAACTGAAGAAACCATGGATTCTGCTATTTACACAAAAACCTGAAGAGGGAAGTTCAGCCATCAGTTCATGACATTATACTCAAGTAGGAAAGTGATCCAAACCACTCAAGCAAGTCTTCCTGGAATGTCTAAAAAATACAAAATTGTTTTGGAGTGATCTAGTCTGAGTCCAGACTTAAATCTGATTGAGATGCACGACCTTAAACGGGCTGATCGTGCTTAAACTGCTCACATGCAGCTGAAATAAGGTGATTCTGTAAAGAAGAGTGGGTCCGAATTCCTCCATAGCAATGCAAAAGACTCATTAACATTGTTCATGGAGGACAATTACTTTTTTAACAACTGGACCAAGTTGGTGTGATAGTTTTTCTCCCTTTATAAATAAAATAATCCTTTAAAATCTTCAAGTTTTATTTACTTAGAATACCTTTGCATTCTGTGTGACAGGAGAGATCTGTTGGGGGCAAATAATGTTTTCATGGTACTGTACTTGAATGATTACAGATTATGTAAAGGACGATGTCTTAATTAAATCTATCAGACTGGACTCAATATCTGAGGTGATTATCTATTTTTAATGAACAGACAAAAAGTATGTCAAGATCTTCTATATCCGCATTACAATGAAAGAAGACAATGCTGACTTTGGTTCATTAATCAATAAACACAAGAAACCTTTGATGTAAACTAATGAAACAACCATCTGCAGAAGAAGAGGGTAGGAAGTAAAAGCAGCTGCATTTGTTGCACAAACAATAAATGGACATGAACAAAACATAACATGTGGTGAAATAGGCAGCTATACAGAACTATTGCTGTCTTGTTTACTTGCATTTCCCTCTTTGCTGAGAAAGTTAAATAAGTGTGCCTCATATATTTAGAGTCAAACTGAACTCACTTTGTGCTAAGCAGCTTGTCAATAGCAAGGTGCGGGAAAAAGTATGGAGCAAAAGAGCAGCGCTGATAAAATGGCTCTTAATTACCAGACAGTGAATGCTGGCCTTCCTTTTCCACTTTTCCCTCCAAGCTAAGTCAGGAGTTTGATTTCTGATAATGTGGATTGCTGACTGCGCTTCGTGCTGGCTGGCCCCTAAAGCAGAAGGACCTAACGTCAAGCCCTGGGAGAGTATGTTTGACAAAGTGCCATATAGATCCTGTGCTTTTCATCAGAGGGCAATGCTGGTGGAGGCATTAATCAGAACACTTGATGGCCCTGCTTTGTTTCCCCTTTACTCCTCTGTAACAATTAGACAAAGTAATAATTTCGGGCGTTACATGGAAATCAATGGGTCTTTAACCCAGCTGCTGTTCCAGGTGTAAGTGATGAGATTAGTTTAGAAAGAGTCAATGAACTCGTAACCTCTGTGTGTTTGTGTGTCTGTTTGAGTCTGACTTAAATAGGCAGAAAGAACACACACCATAGTTAATTTGGATAATTTCCTTTCGGCTTACATGAGATGAAAACATTTGATTGGAAAGTTCATCCCCAGGCCAACCAGGGGTGGGAATCGTTGTTTAGTAACCTGCTTGAAACCCAACCTACCACAATGACTGGCAGAGCACATCCAGGGATACTGTTTCAAGTGGCACATCTCTGTCTGATCTAAGGAATAGGGAGAAAGAGCAGGCTTTAACAAGTTCTTATCATTACACATAACCCAGGTCAACAGACTCGGGTATCAGATCTGGGATCAGTGCGCTGTAAATTAACACAAGATGAGACTTCGCTTTGTCCAAAGATCGATGCCTTGTTGTTAGAAGTGCAATCAAAGCTGCACGGAGCCGCTTCTCCTCAATCATAAGGCCGTAATCAACAACAGTTTCAAGTGCTCCTTTGTTTTACTTTCAATTAAGCTCTAACGACTGATGCCAAGTGGAAACCTTTAAATACAAATGCTGTGTTAATGGTGTGAAAAAGGAGTAAAAACTGATGCAGTTTTCAACTCAACTTTCTTTGAAAGTGTGGACCAAATGTTTACAATAAATCATGATTTGTACAGTCATCTTATTAAAAATATTCTCTCTTTTTTGATCAGCAAATAGGTAAATCAACTAAATAAATAAAGACATCTGGCAACACAAGCAGCTTTAGATCTATTTTAGTATTTTGTCCTTTATGATGACAGTTTTTGTCTCTTGTTGCAGTTATAACCAAAATGTTAAATCCATTCATGAATTCAGATTCCTAATTTTATTGAACATTTACGCTTTTTGGACAGTGATAAGAAACAGAGCAACCTGGAGAGAACTTAGAGCTACACCATGTAGTTGATCCATCCATCCATCCATCCATCCATCCATTTTCTATACCCGTCCATCCTATGCAGGGTTGCGGGGGGGGTTGGTGCCTATCTCCATCGGTCAAGGGGCGAGAGGCGGGGTACACCCTGGACAGGTCGCCAGTCCATCGCAGCATGCAGTTGATATTACCACTAAATTAAAATACACTACTGTATAATTGTTAAAATTCTTAATTCAAAAATACTTTATTGATCCCAGAGGGAAATAAGTGTTGTTGTAGCTTATACTATATATTTCTTCAAGGAGTTGTTGTAAATCAGGATGGCTGTGGGCAGGAAGAATCTCCTGTAGCGGCCTGTGTTGAAGCAAAACAGAAGAAGCCTCCGACTGAATACACTCTGTTGTTGTAGGATAGTCTCATGAAGAGGATCCTCAGGGTTGTCCATAATTGTATTGATTTTAGGAAGAATCCTTCTTTGCATCATCATCTCCAGTGGTTCCAAAGTCATCCCCAAAACAGAACCAGCCTTCTTTATCAGGTTGTTGAGCCTTTTTAAAACCCTGGCTCTGATGCTGCTACCCCAACAGATGATGATTGAAGAGATTACACTCTCCACAACAGACTTGTAGATTTGCAGCATCTTGCTGCAAACCTTGAAGAACCTAAGCTTCCTCAAGAAGTACAGTCGTCTCTGTCCCTTCTTGTAGACAGTTTTTTGCACACAGTCCAGTCTGTTGTCCAGGTGAACTCCGAGGTTTTTATACTCCTAAACCACCTCCACTTCTTCTCCCATGATGGAAACAGTGTTGGACTTAACCCTGTTTCTTCTGAAATTGACATTCTTCTCCTTTATTTTATTTACATTCAAGGTAAGACAATTGTTTCCACACCATGTCCCAAAGCTTCTTGCCCATCTCTGATACACCTGACAACTGCAGAGTCATCTGAGTATTTCTGCAGATGACAGTTCTCTGACTTATAATGGAAGTCTGAGGTTCAAACCATCGGATGTTTATCAGTCAATTAACCAGTCAGTGTATTAATCAATCTGATCTGAATCTTCTTACTTTCATAGGGAACAATATATATATTTTTAAATAGATCAAAAGGTAATGTATTATTAAACAAGTACTATTTTCAATTTTAGAGAGGAGAAAACATCCTTTGAACACTGTGAAAAAGGAAGACCATGAAAATGTCTTACTAATCAAGCAAAGATATATATTACAAGAAGAAGCTACAAAGAACGAACAGCCTACAAAAAGTTAATGCCTTAAGTAATGAAAGAAGATTCAGCGATCTTATTTAATGGATCGACCTCTATTGGTTATCAAGACTTCACCAGATATTCATAAAACCTTCCCTGAATAGAGCACCACTCAATCTGGTTTCTGATTTCATCAAAGGATGGTTAAAAGCCTTACCTAACCCTTGTGAACTATTTTCAATATCTTGTGTATGTTTGACCTGTGACAGGGAAATGGAAGTAGGTGAAAACCTGCCAAAGATCTACCACCGGGGGTAGAGCGCTCAAATGTACCAATGGCAGCTTAATTGCTTTTTGCTAAACAAGGAAGGAAGGAAGTGAACTAAAGTCAGGTATGAATGACAAAAGTGCAGACAGGAACTCTGGAGCAACATGGTTATTTTTTACTTTATTGGAACAAAAATTGGGACAACAGCAAGCATGGGCTAACAAGGAAAACCTGCAGAGGACAATGGAAATCCATCCATCCATTGTTTATTGTGAGCATTCATGTAAGCCTACGCTTAAAAAGAAGCCTGAAATAATAAAAAGAAGTAATGTCGTGTAAGTAATTCCTGATACTAGTAGTCGCATTTCAATTTAACTGAGTAAACCGTCAGTAAAACCTGTGTTTAGTTCAATGTTGTGACACTGCAATATATATTCACACTATATTAAAATTAATAATTTAGGGAATTATCAATTTTAAAAAAATGTAATGGATGATACAAATTTAAACCCAAGATGGAAAAAAAGAGAAGCTTGAAGGCCAAATAGATTAATTATCTAAGGTAACTGTTTAACTATCTTCAACAGAACATAAAACAAATGTGATACATTTTTTCATCAGAAATCTGGTGAGATGATCCTAAATATGTCTCTTATTTTGAAATTTCCACAGCGGATGTTGATTCGGAAACGCTTTAGGATGCTGTTTCCTCAATATTAGCTGCCTAGCAAAACACATCCTATGTTTCTACATAAAACTTTGCTTCGGAGCTCAAAAGAGCAACACGTTCAGTTCTCAGTCCGGAGTTTTCCGGCTGACAATGTCGTGACAATAATAAGTGAGCTCAACCTTGTTTTGTTTTTTACGTTTTCACGTCACTTTAAATGGGGAGGACCACTGCAGGAAATTAGCTCGCTAGCCTCCGTAGCCTGACAGCCGAGGAGGATTATGAGGCTCAGGCTTCCGTTTTTATGCTCGTTTTGAATCATCCAGTGGAAATGGACACCGAGGCGATAGTAATCCGTATAAAGACGCCTTTAGGGGACATGGACTCGTCTGTGGACTATCCGTCTGTGCTGAACTTCAACGACCTGCTGGTGAGTCTGTAAAACAATCAGGGGGCTGTCAGATTAGCTTAAAACATGTGTAATTTGAATCCAGTCAATCTTACAGTCAAACACATGTGTCTGTTTGACTTCAGCGCATCCAGCTCATAAACACGTGTCTCTCTCTCTAGACTTGCAAAATCTCCGCATGTGTCATCATCTTTAAAGTTGCTGTTATTATAGTTAAAATCTTTGCATTTCACTCTGCCGAACATTTCAGGTCGCGATCAAAGAGGTGATGCCTGAATCCACCATCACGGCCTTTGAATGTAAGTTCCTCTTTCTATATCGCTCCAATGTCGTATTAGAAACAACCACTGTACTAAAGCGTTCCTGACTGGAAACGACCTGGGTACAGAACTAAACATCCTCCCTATTATAAACTGGGGAGGAAAGAACATATCGATGTGCCGATTCATCGCGATATTGTATCGATGTTCAAAAGCAATGTATTGATTTAGAGTTTGATTTTATTTGATGTAATTTAGATGGATTCATTAATAATGAGAGTAATTTTTATAGTAAAATTGAAAGTATGAACGTTAGGTTGTGGCTGTTTCTGCTTCGTTCCAGTGGATCATCTAGATCTAGTAATAAAACTGGATGTGTTAAAGTATGAAACGGGTTGGAGTGTTTAGAAACCTGTGACAGTTTTTCTACAGTTAAATTACGTTTTTAAGATCACAATATACAGTCTTACTCATAGTATCACAATCTATCGTATCGTCCCCCCTCGATTGTGATACATATCGTATCAGCAGATTCTTGCCAATACACATCCCTATTATAACATGCATGTTATGCTGTTTGTGGAGAGGTTAGGAAAACCAAACGCTATTGAAGTCAATTGTCGTATCAAACAAGATGAATATCACTTTGCCGTTTTGATTTTAGTTTATAAAGGTTATGGATGGATGTCACTGCTTGCATCCCATAGTGGTTGTATACTTACTGAGTGGCAGAAAAATACCAGAATAAATCGGTAAAGATCCCGGCTAACCTGTCAGAAACTTCTACAAAATACACTGTGTGCATAACTTTTAAGCAAGTTGTATTTTTGAGGATTATATTTATTATTGATCAATGGCAGTTTTGTGTCTATCCAAAACAGTAATAAACCTGAATATTTAAATTAGTAAAAGTGATGTTTGGGTTTTCCTAGGATAATATCTATGTCAACTAAATAATCAGGGAACAACTAGCCTTCAGAGTAAATATGCAACTTAATGAAACATGAAAATATTCCCATACAACCGGTTTCACTACTATCTGTTAAAATGATAATAATAAACAACTCAATATATTTCCATCAAATAACTTTTTTTTATATCCCACCGTATTTTCCCATTATTTATCACCCAGTGCTCCTACCTAGTTCCAGTCCTGGGGTTCCGCTCTCCCTCTGCCAGCCCCGGGAGGGCCCCGCACTGAATATCTTTTTATCTGTTAATATTAACTTATTATGAAGCAAAAAGTTCCCAACAGGGTTTAGTACAGGTGAAGAAGGGGGCCACAATGTTCTTTCATCGTTAAAGCCTTCATTGGGTAGTGTAGTATTCTGATGGATGCATTGTGTCCTCTAGAAACTGGGAGTTGATTTTGAGCACCTCTTTAAACAGAAATGGTCAAGCTAACTCATCTTTATTAATACCAGCCCATGCAAGAAGGATTATAAAAAAATGATTGAATGCACATTCTAGATGGGAAGGAAATAATTAAATTGCTGTGGTCCAGCTGTCGTTTTCGGGGGGATAAAAGCTGTAGATCTTTAGGTTTGTTACCTGATTTACAGTCTTTCAAAACATGGTTTTTAAAACCCCCCCCCCCCCCCCCCAAAAAAAAAATAAAAAGAAGAAAAAACTGACAATAAAAAAAGCCAATCCAATGAGAGGAACTTTTATCTCAGAAATCAGAATTTGATCATGATTGATAATTGTTACGACAATTCATATGTACGTATCAACTGTAAACATTATGTATGAGTTTCTAAGACTTTGATTAATTTACATGCATTTTAACATTATCTGCACATTAAAATAAGCTAGAAATGAACAAAACAACATGGATACAGGAGGATGCCTAAAGTCAGCATCTGAACAGACACACCAGCACACTGTTGGCTTGTCAAATGTTGGCCTAAAAGGTTTCCTCAAACTTGCATTCACTTGATAACGAAGCAGAAAGACAATATCTTTAGCTTTATAAAGTGCGTTCAGCAAATCAGATTGTACCCAGGCACTGGCATATCATCCCAACCTATGCCTGTTTTATACACATTTATCAGTATAAAAAAAACACATTTTTAAAAATTTTTTATTTAATCTGATTTAAAGATAATCTAATTTTATTATCCTCTATTCCCATTGGGGTTGTAATCACCATTTGGACCAGTTGACTTTTATAACATAAGATCAAACCAAAATAACTATGGGCAACATTTTAATATTACATACCACATTTTTATGACTCATTTTCTTTGTACTTTTCTTACTTTTTTCTTAGATGAAGATGAGGTGGGAGACAGAATTACTGTAAGAAGTGATGAAGAACTCAAAGCTATGTTGTCCTATGTGAGTACATAAAATCATTTTTCATTTCTTCCTTATTAGAATATGAAATTTGTTCCAGTCAGTAAGGACATCATTGTTGCTAGATCTGTGCTTCTTGATCATGAAATGACAAATTATCTTATTCCTCTTCATCCATGAAGATAAATGATCAGGTTGAACTGTCTTTACAAATTACTCTCCATGTCTGGTTTGGGAAGGAACATAGTGCTTGTTCGAAAATATTCGAAGCAGAGACACATCGACAAAGTTGAATTTTCCCATAATCTCTGAGTTAAGATCTATGAGCTAGCAACTACAAATAAATCTATTGTAAACATACCTGACGTTTTTTTTGTCAAACTTACTGTAAAAAACCAAACTGTAGGCAGCAGAAATGCACCCATGCACAATAACAGCTACCCATTCAGCGATGCCACCTAATTCAGTGCATTGTTCTATTCCAGCATAGTTACTGATCATGCCACGGACAGTAAGAGTAATGGCATGTAATGAGTTTCTGTATGAGGTACACGGAAAGCTAAATGAACTGTCAATTTTTATTATTTATTATTCAGTAGTTAAAGTTTTGCCTCATTAAAGAGCAGCCCCCCTGGGCTGCAGAATTGTTCAAAATCTACTTTCATCTGTGGATGTCTTTTACCCCCCATCAGCTCACAATGATGCTGCTACTGCCACAGGCACAATTTACACTGTCTGTTTTTTTGGCCATTTGTATCACTTGTGGTTGCTTTTTAATCATTATGTAGCATAGGGTAGCAGTGTGATTAGACAAAAATAAGAGGCAGATGTTAAAAGGAGGATGCAGAGATGGAAAAAAGTATTGACCTAAGCCATAATCATGTTTTACTTGATGCCATCACATAGTGCTACTGTCATTATGTGGCATGTCCTGTTTTATGTATTATATGCACCAATCAAGACAGAGATTTCTCATGATTTTCCCCACAGACTAGGAGTTTTCATTATTATTTACCAATATAACAACAAAGAACAATCCAAACGGTACCATATAACATACAGAGAACACAAAGCAAGCATTAATTTAATTTAATTTAAAAAGTTGATTATTAAATCAATCTGGACAATCAATCAGTAATAGTAGTACATTGCACATTTTAAACATAGGATATAAATTGTTACCTGATAGACCAGAATATCTTAACTGACCATCTAATATTGCATCTGATTTTTTTTTCAAATGGATAAAAGTCATATTTTCTCTGATCCAATCACATTAACGTTATTTTCAGACTATTGCGTGCACCTGAATATATGCTGCACCAGCTGAATTTTAAAAGAAAATACATTTTGTACATACTGTATATGGGCCAAACTTGAACATGATAAACATTTAACTTGAGATATTTACTCAGAAAGAAGGTATACGGAAGATTTTTTTATTTTTATTTAGGACGTGCTTTTTTTTCAAACTCTGCCTGAAAATCGGCAGTACCACCATCACGGCACCAATACAACAGTAACATGACTGGTTAGAAAATAAAACATAGTTTAGCCTACCAGAAAAGTCATTGGTCACAATCTTCCTGTTGCGGACTAAAGTCAACGTCTTACCATCGATTTATTGATGTCAAGCTTACGTGCAGTAACTATTTCCTTCTTTGATGGCCAGCTCGATTGCCTTTAACGTAAAAGCTGCATTTCTTCATGTGTTTTCCATAATGAGGGTGAGTGCATGACAACTACCGGTAGTGTCTTCTTCGGCGCATAAAATATTTCCCCACATGTCTCTCCCTTTTGCGCTTCCATTTATCGTGCCGCCCGGAGGCTGTTGGCCAGTAAAAAAGAAAATTGATAAATTAGCCACATCGTTGTATGGGACGCAGGGTCCAAAGCATGTGAAAAAAGTTGTGCCTTATAGTCCGAAAATTACAGTACATTAGGTATGAAAGGTTCCGTGTGTTTTTCAGCCCTGCTCCTCAAGGCACCCTTCCCTGCATGTTTGAGATGTTTCCCTGCTTCAGCACACCTGATTGCAACTGATGGCTGATTAAAAGCCTTTGGCCGAACTGCTATCATCTGAAGCAGGCGTGTTAAAGGAGGAAAACATCTAAAACATGCAGGGCAATTCAGTTCAGTTTATTTTATTTGTATAGCGGCAATTCACAACATGTAATCTCAAGGCACTTTACAAGAAAAGCCATTTCAATTCAACCATACATACATTCCAATTAATCATTTATTTCAATAAGTTTAAATGTTTTCTAAGGAAAACCCAGGAGAATGCATTGAGGGCAGTCTGCCTTGAGGAGCAGGGTTGGGAAACACTGACTTACATGTTTGAAGAATAGGCCTCCTAACTAAAATAGAGCATAAAGTTTGCATAATTTCATTGGACACCTATTTCAGAAGACACTCAGCTGATCATTGAAGGAATTAGCTTAGACGAATGAGTTGTTTGCACATACATGTTGAAAAATTTGGCCAAATCCTAAATTGTCTTGGTCCAGACGATGTGTGCCAGTCCATAGTCTAGTTCCATTTGCATTGTTTTTATATTGTTAAACAAATAATACTTTTTAAAATATGAAATTCAATATAAAAATTATGTTTTTAAATTTTGTTTGTGGTTTGTTTCAGAAAATCAATAACAGAACATAAACATCTGTTTATCTCAGTGGTGTCTTGATGCATTGTTCAATGTATATAATGCTTAAACTTTAAAGCTACATTGTGTATTTTTTTGAGTTAATTCTTAGCAAAAACCCCTTTGTTCTTTCAAAAATATGTGCTCGTAGATGTGTAATTACTTCCACCTATTAATTAAAGTATTCTCATAAGTGTAGAATCTGCTATTCAGAATACATACGCGCGAGTCACGCGAATGGCTGAATCCATGTTAAGCCTCGTTCTTTGAAATACATTTGCCAACGAGGGACATTCCTGCAAATTCTAGCTCTGACTTTCGCGCTTTGGCTACACTCAGTTGCACCGTGACAAATGTCAGAGGGAGATTGTCAACTCGCGACGTGACAGACGTCTGAGTATATACCTACATGCAATGTAGTTTTCTAAAGTAACCTCACACTGGAAGGAACACTGGACGAAGTCGTAGTACTGGAAGCCATGTTAACCTTGGCAGGAAACGGCCACCGTAGGAGTTAAAACGCGCTCGGAAAGGGGTGGGTGGGAGTAGGGGCTAGAACGTAATATTCAGGTGGTTGTCATATTGAATTTCACCGCTAGATGGGAGAAGATCTTACATAATGTAGCTTTAAAGAGTGGGTGCAGCCCCGTTAAAAAACTTTAATCCTAAAAGTGGAGCCTAAGGTGACTCTAAAGAAACACTCACTTGCAACAAAGTCACGACTTATCCAATTTGGATGTAATACACATGCAGACTAGTAATGGATATGTTCACTATTGAGCTTACAAAGAGTAGTAGACATGTCTACAACCAGCCCCAACTGTCTTTATTCCTTCTGACAGTAGAAATGTGTTTAACTACACTAGATGCAGGGTTCCTACACAGTCTGGAAAAATCTCGAATTTGATTTAAGCATTTTTAGGTCCGTATTTTTTTAAAAGAACATGGAAAATATAAATTTTTCCATTTTTTCTTTCTTTTTTGTCCTCTGTTGTTCTCACACCTGATGGTCCAGTAGGCTCAGCTCACTTGGGAACCAAAATTGCAACACCGTTGCTGTTTTTAGATGGTGCGGTTCTCGTTCACACTGCTGTTTCTCAAACTAATCGAACCTTTTGAGCAACATATTTACCTCCCTGCCTGTGGTGGCGCTGCACCGAGAAGCACTGAATACAGGGACACTTCCTGTTCCGTGAAAAGTAATCAAACATGGATTGACAACCGATTTGAGGCGCTTTAGGATTGTTCTGTTGTATATGGCAAACGTGCCAGACAAAGACGTTGCAGCGATGGGCTCAGCATGAGCAGAGAACAAGCCAGAGTTGTTGTCACACGGTTGGTTTGGTTGTATTTACCCAGAATGCCCTGGCCTTTAGTCTGCTTCCTGCTGTAGTAGCGAACCAGAGTTCACTTAAACTGAGCCGAGACCAAGGTTTTTAGACGGACCAGAGTTCGCTTTTTTGGTCCGCATCAGAGTTCGATTGCGCATTCACACCCACCCATACGAACCGTACTTTCTGGGCAAAACAAATTAAGAGTTCGATTAAAGTGGGCTAAACAAGGCTGGGGTGAATGCACCCTAAAAGTCCATCCATCCATCCTGACCTCATTTCAACATCCATCCTGGCCTTGTATTTGCCGGTTCCATGTTTAAAGTAAGTAGCATAAGTATTTGACCTACGTTCATCAAATGTAGCAAAAAAGCAAAGTACTTGGAGAAATTTGAGTCTGAGAAATGTTTGGCTTTCAATATGAAAAAAAAGGAACTTTGCATGTATATTTGTTTCTCTTTTTTTTTATTGCTGCCAGTCACATTCCAAGCATTTTTCCTCCACTTAGTTCTTTATACAGATGTAACATGTCTTAACATAATGCATGGTCCTGACCTCTAAGCTTTCTACCAAGCACAAATATTAAGTATTCACGCTGCACTTCTGTGCCCACACATTTAAAAACTCATTTGTTCATGAATTTTTGCCAAATGAGTCCAGGAGTTCTGTAATGGCTTTCCACTCACGGGACAGCCCAAAGTACAGAAAGCTGCTGATCACCTGGAAAATACCGAACACACCGGAATATAATTTCAACCACTCAAAGCACATGTACTTTTAAATGCATTTTTGTTTCTGTTTACGGTTGTTTGCTGTGGTTGCCACTTAGCCCCTTCGCAGATATCCCAGCGGGTTTTGACTTCAGTGTTATTAATTCTCGTTGAGCAGACAGCCATTATGTGAAATTAATAGGAATTACAGGAAACAGCATGTTGGGTCAAAGGTGCGAAAATTCATTTAGTCTGTCACTTTGTGGGCAGAGCTGTTTCTGTCTGGATGTTTCTGATAAAAAAATAAAAATAAAAAAAAAGAATTACTTAAAAATATTTTCAAAATCAAATGTTCTCCTTTTTATTTAGGATCTCTGCTAGCCAAAAAAATGTACACTTCCGGTTGCTCAAATTAATGCTCAAATTCACGACTTAATCAACGTGAGCGTTTATTCTAAAAAGTCTTTCCCTTCTTTGCAAACATTGATTGCTACTACATGCTCCTCTGAGACCAGCTCGACTTCCAGGCATCTCTAATCATTGTTCGACACCTTGAAAGACAGTCGCCCGCGTTCAAAGTTAAAGACTGGTCTATGTCGGGTGCTAAAATAAAACAGGTGACCCCCATTCCCTCCTCATCCGGCTCCCCCTGGAGGTAGTGATTCTAATTCCACCATTTTTAACTCCCACTTCCCCTTACGCTGCTAATGATGATGAGACCCACACTTCTCCCATGTGTCCCTTAGGGCTTAGCGATACTGTTTGAGTTCGGACACTGTTTAGTTATTGGCCAACAACGGAGAGTGTCTTTTAATAACACACCTACTAAAGATTAGGTGGTAATTGCGGCTTTAATCAATAAGCTAGCTGAGCGGAAAATTAAAGGTACATGAAGCCCGATCTGCTCCCACAACCTCAACATACAGTGCGTTTTTTTTCTTTGGAAGGGGGGGGGGGTCTTTTTCTTTTCGGTGTTGGGCCTTATTGTTCAGATGTGGCCTAGTGAAAGTGCTGGAGGGTAAAAGCAGAGGGCTAGGAGCGAGGAGGGGATCTGACAGTGATAAATAGGCCTTTTAATAACAGCTGTGCCACTTGGGTAGCCATTCTGATCCATTCCCATCCAAGCCTGTCCCATCGTCCTCCCTCCCTCCTTCACAATGAGAGAGCAGATTTACATATTGCTGTGATGACCGTCTGATTCACACTGGATAGAAAATTTAACACAAAGAACTCATGTTGGTTTTCTCTACAGAAGACATTGTTTGAGTTTTCTTGACAAGAATTTCATCTGAAAGCCTTAAAATATCAAAAACAACACAAACACACATACACACACACACACACACACACACGTTTCTATGCACAGAAGCTCACGCTTTAACAGATGGTTTGTTTAACTGAAACATCAATTATTGCATTGCCTTGGCAAGCAGCTGAAAGGCTCCAGAGTGCGTCTGCTCGCGTTAGTCCTGTAGGATATGAGTGTTTGGTGAGCTGCTGACCTGGAGGAGAAGAGGGTTAATGCTACAGTCCCTCAGAACAAGCCCACAGGGCATTGGACCTCATCGGCAACAGATTTCAGCACAGCATGCTCACTTTTTTTTTTCCAAGACACTTTGGATTTATTCTAACCTAGCTGAAAAACAGCTCTTTTCATCAGACTTTAACCTAATTGTTTTACAAACTTATTCGAGGATGTTTTAAGTTGTCTTAAATATACTCTTACTCTTAAATATATTGTTGTTGTTGTTTTTCTTGATTTTAGTACTGCAACACAATGAATGAACAGCGCATGAATGGACTGATGCCGGACCCTCTCCAGATTTTTCCAAGAGGTACAGAGACTTAATTTACAATCGCACTAAATCAGAAAAAGGCTTCCAAGATATAAAGAAAAACATGCAATTGAGGTATTGCTGTATAACATTGCAATGCTGACGCGGGCTGCACGATATTGATAAATATAAATGCCATTTTTTCCTAACCCAGATATATAGATATATATATATATATATATATATATATATAGATAGATATATAGATATATAGATAGATATATAGATATATAGATATATATAGATATAGATATATAGATATATATATATAGATAGATATATAGATATATATATATAGATAGATATATAGATATATATATATATATATATATATATATATATATATATAGATAGATATATAGATAGATATATAGATAGATATATATATATATATATATAGATAGATATATAGATATATAGATATATATATATAGATAGATATATAGATATATAGATATATATATAGATAGATATATATAGATATATATATCTATAGATATATATATCTATAGATATATATATCTATAGATATATATATATCTATAGATATATAGATATATATATAGATATATATATAGATATAGATCTATATATAGATATATAGATATATATATAGATATAGATCTATATATAGATATATAGATATAGATCTATATATAGATATATATATATATAGATATATAGATATAGATCTATATATAGATATATAGATATAGATCTATATATAGATATATAGATATATATCTATATATAGATATATAGATATATATCTATATATAGATATATAGATATATCTATATATAGATATATAGATATATCTATATATATATAGATATATATATATATATATATATATATATATATATATAGATATATATATTATATATATATATATATATATATATAGATATATATATATATATATATAGATATATATATATATAGATATATATATAGATATATATATATATATATATATATAGATATATATATATATATATATATATATATATATATATATATATATAGATATATATATATAGATAATATATATATATATATATATATATCTGCTGTTACTATACCACCACCCCCCCACCCCCCCAGAACACTCAGGTCCTCTAATTCCAGTCTACTCAATATCCCTAGAATCAGAACCAAACATGGAGAAGCAGCTTTCAGTTTCTATGATCCTCTAATCTGGAACAAACTTCCAGACAACTGCAAAGCTGCTGAAACACTGAGTTCTTTTAAATCACAACTAAAAACATACATGTTTAGAGCTGCCTTTGAGTAATGCTTTGATATATCATGTTTTCTGTGTGCTTCTTGCTTTATTGCTGTTTTTACTTTATAAGCTTTGTCTGTGTTTTACTGCTATTTTTATTTTACCCCTTAATCATGTAAAGCACCTTCAATTACCTTGTTGTTGAAAGTGTGCTATACAAATAAAATTGCCTTGCCTCGCCTTGCCTTGCCTAGGTTAGTACTAATGGTATCATGCATTTACACTATGTTGAAGCTGTTGGATGGAGGCTCACTGCATTAGATGCCCACTCCAGACACAGGATCGTGGCCAAAATGCTAAAGGTCATAGAGTGACCCACAGAGAACTAAACTGGTGTTTGAGCTTACCTACCACCAGTTCTTTGGCTCTTCTGCTGCAGTCTGCCAAGTCTGGCTCCAATAAACTGGTGCTATTGCAGGGCCTATTCCCAGCTGGGCCAGAGCAAAGAACTGCTTTGATCAGGAGCTGGAGACTGGATCAATGTGATCAGCCACCAATCAAAATGTGAACGCCTTATTTAAACCTCCAAAGCTTCTTTCTCATATTTGCCTAATTTAAGACAAAAAGAAAAAACACAGTAAGAACACTTAATGTCAACATTTCTTAAGAGTCCAGGTAAAACCTAAATACCCTACCTCACTTATTTTGATATCAACAGTTTAAATGGGTCAGTGTAATGCTTAGAGTTGGTCACAGTCACTATTTTCCAAAGCGATGTAGTTGCCAGGTGCTTTTGCTGTTTTTCGGTGAATCTATGGACGCCATTTCGGGCTGTATTCTTAAACGCTGTTTGTGTTCCAAACAGGATCTTGAAGGGGTCCATGGCAATATAAAAACACTGTGTGTCACACCCACTTGCAGCCCGGCTGGTACCGATTAGATCAGATATCAGGGAATCGGGATCATAAAATGTTCATAAACACTGGGTGTCGCTGGAAGCGGGTTTAAAAATAAGGATGTTGATATGAGGCCATCTGTCTGCAGGGACTCTGACACAGATTATGTGGTTCATCTGTCTCCTGCCTCACCAATCGAAATTCAGAATACAAAAGCCGAAGGATCGAGCATTTACTGAAAAACAAACGTAACGTAACATTCAACAATGTTATTGCAGTCAAGTGATTTTTATTAATCTAATCTTTTAATATACTCAAACGATATCATGAAACATCTGGACATTCAGATATTGTGTTGACCGTCTTCTAGAAATCTGCATTTATGTTCCATTAGAAGCTTGCATCCTTAGCGTTGTATAGCTTCTTCTTGAAGTGGCGTAACACATGCTTCTCCAGTACTTACTTTTTCACCACCACGTTATAGTTTCCAGTTCAAAGTCATACAAGATCGCTGGCCTCAAGGGCAGGGTGATAAAACATTCTTTGTGTCTCTTTTACTCTGTTTGAGTTCGTCTCTCCTTTATGTCCCTGCTCTGTCTCTGTGATTGTTTTTTCCTTCTTCACCTACCACTGGTAGCTGAGCTCTCAGGAGCCCAACATCTCAGTTACTCTCATTCTCAGACCAGCCCTCATGTCATTTCATCATTTTACTCTTTTTTTTATTATTTATAAAGAACTGATTCCTTTTCAACACATTTGTAAATGGTCCAGTGATGTGTTCTACAATCTAACCAATTACTGTTTCAGCCGGCAAGACTCCAGGGATCCGGAACATACATGGCCTGAAGGTACCCATCTCAATAATTGTTTCGACTGCCTTACACGGGGAACGGGGCGGGGGGGAGTTGAGTCAAATGGATTGGTAATGCTGTGTTCCACTTATTGAAATGTCAATTGAAGTCAAGGCTCTCCTTTTCTTTCACTCATTCTCCTTTTTTCCCCTCCCCATCCATGTTTATGTATGGAGATATGTGACTCTGTCTGTCAGAGGGCTCGACTTTCTCGTCCTGAGTCGCTCTGGATTCTTGGGAAACTCGTTTAACACAAAGCTGTTCCTGAGGAATCCCGATTCCCCTCCAGAGCATTATGATCCGTAAGATAGAAGGAATATCAGCGTTGGTTAGAGCAAAATCAGGCAATAAGAAGATGTCATTGTTCAACCATGAAATTGTCATTACAAGCCCCCAAATGGCCTTTCCACAGACCTTCCCCTTTTATGTTCAGCATATGTTGCCATTGAAAGTTGCTGCTAATTATCATGGGTTAAATGACTTGACACCTCCTCCATCTCTCCCGATGATCCATATTACATCCATCTGCATTTCAATGACAAAGTCAACCCCCACAAAAACACAGTATTTTTATTTAACCCATCCTCAGAGGAGCTTTTGTAACACCCACTGAACTGTGTCACATTTTCCTTTTTTTTCCCTTCTTTTTCTAAGGTCAAGGGTCTGTTTTGAGAAGATGATGTTCTCCAAAAACCTTTAGTCGCTTGGTAATCTTTCCCCTTTTTTATAGCACAAAAATAATTGGCTAAGGGGAACCGTGTGTGGCATTTAAATGAGGTTTTCCTGGGCACTAATTAAAGGGAGAATCCCTGAGCTTTTGTGAACCCAACACATTGGTATTTTGACCTCAATTTAGAAGCTATTTTTAGTATCCCCTTTCCAGGGTCTCATCTCTAGATATTTTTATATATATAAAAATTTCTAGGCTGAGTATGGAGGTCTTTTGAGTAAACAGATGCAGATGAATAGATATAGAAAGTAGGGAATAAAGTCCCAAATGAGGCATACAATATAAAAGTTCCTAACTTGGCGGTTTATTTTAATCAGTTTTATTTTCTCTAGTGTAAAGCATTATTACTTTACATTAATTTTTCCTTCCTTCACCTTATTTCTTACTTCTCTTTCTTGCTAACACCAGTTAAACCCTCCGGGCTTCAACATTTCCACCTATGTTTCCATCTGCTTGTCTTTGGCTTCATGTATTTGTTCTGCTCACCCTCAGGTTAATACAAGACCTAACCCAGCCAACGACTGCACTCAGGTTGTCCCAGACTCCATAGTCAACAACAGGTGAGTTTTTATTTATTTGTTTTGAAGCTGAATTAAAAGAGCATGGATTAAGCTGCAGCTGCTTGGAGGATAAGTACTGTAGGTTGAGAGACATTTGGTTTTCTGTGTCCAGCTTAAAGAAATCATCTGCAGAGCTGAAGACGATCTTGACAAATGGGCAGGTGAGTTGTCAAAAAAGAAAAATGTCGAGCATACTCCATGCCTTAATATTGGCAGCTAATTTCTTAAGATCTTTTTCACTCTCACACATACACATGTAGAGTCAGGCACTTGCGTGCATGTGAGGAAGAAAATTAAGCCAGCAGCCTCTCAGGTTTCTCCTGTAACTTGATGAACTAATAGACTTGTTCTCTCCCATCTCTTCCACGTCTTCATCCATTTCTTCTCTCTCTGTTAACCACTCGGCTCACAAATAAATGGAGTTCAAATCTAGGAGAAGATTGCCTGTACAGTAAACACTTGCAGTACTTTTATTTTGAAGCCTTTTCCCCCCTCTGTTATTAAGAATAATTATACTCTGGATACATTTTGCCCTAAATTATTGTGCTTTTAACATCCATTCATTTCCATTTGCAACGTCAAAATAAATGCCTAGTTTTAATGTCAATGTCAATTTATAAAGCACTGTAAAAACAAGTTCTGCACCAAAGTGCTGTACCACAATAATAAACAAACAAGCAAATACAATAATGAAAATAAAACAAAGTACTTAAGTTGCCTCATAAAAGCAAATGCATCATGCCAATCTTACTTTACTTGAATGCCATTGAGTAGAAGTGTTTTTAATCTGTGTAATTGGTTGTACTATGACTACTAGTTGTAGCATTGGGTAATTAGCTTTTTTGTTGTTTAACAGTAAAGTCACAATTGCAATTTCATTCACAATTAGCCTGAATAAAATAATATCTGACAGAAAAAAAGCCGAACGGAGCGAAAGTGCTTTCTAAACATATTTTATTCAGCTTGCGCACAAGTTATTGATGTATGCTGCAACTGCATATTCTAAACAAAGTAGTTTAGAGAGAAACGGCTATGAAACCTTTGTATCCTAACTATCTATAAATTCGTTAAAATTATCCCAGTTAACTTTATTATTTTATTATTATTATTATTATTATTAGTAGTAGTAGTAGCAGTAGTAGTAATTTTCCTAATTCCATCACCCTCTTACCAAAATGTTTCTTTTACCTGATTTTCCTGCCAATTTATCCACAAAACCTAGAACCATTTCATCTCCACTACATAAAACTTAATGCATGAAGCTGAAGGAAAATGATGCATCTGAGCAGAAGCGTGCAATAGATCTTCAGTGCATAGAATGTGCCCACCTCTACCCAGACCATTATGGCCATTGCTCAATATGCTTACATTATGCGCAATGAAGGAAAGAGACAATGTAGAAAATATCACAATCAAAACACAAAATACAAAAGTTTTTTCAAACACAAAAGAAACTATTTTTTTAAACGAGACAGTTGAGCACAATAGTGTTATCAACATTGTGTAAATAGTAGCCTGCCTTCACAGCTCAGATCTTTATGTTCTAATTGTGTTCCACACATACAAAAATGCACCAAAGTTGTTTTGGCATTATTATGTTTGTAAAAAGAATGTATTTGAAACTTTTGGAAAAAATGATTGGGTCAATAGTTTCCTTTTTTTTTATTCATACACTCCGCAATAGTTGTCATGTATGATCAATACATTTCAGGTATATTTAGCAGACTTTTCCATAAATCAGAATTAAACTATTAGTGCGTGTTTTAGCATGTAAAGGTTGTTTTTTTTAGTTTCCTTTAGATAGATTTTAGTTTATTTTTAAAATACCAAAAAAGGACAAATCATGTTACTTTTTTCCTTTGAATTCAGTTAAAATGGACTTGAATAGTCAAAAGAGAAAAAGGCAGCTTTAAACTAACCATAAGTCACTGCCCTTCTCACCCAAACCCAATATCCTTTTATAAATTGGACAGCAAGTGTAGTATTGATCTCTTCCTCTCCTGCTCCTGTTTTCTCCCCTTATGTCGCTGAACTTGGGCTGACCTGAGGCCTGGCTTGTTTATGGCTTCCAATAACAGTGTACCCCCTTTCCGTTTCACATGTGCATGTTCTACCTCTGTCTTTTTCACCAACACATACAGTCCTGCCAGTTCCATGGCATATCACGTTATAACATTCAGGTACCATAACTGTGTACATGTGTTTGCTGTCCCGTAGATAAATGGCCAAGACATCCACTATCAGGAGCAACTTGGCCATGGAAATGGAGGCACAGTTTATAAGTAAGTATTGCTCACACATGGGCCCCAACAGTACAAGCACATAGTTCATGAGACTGAGGGGGATACCTGCTATAGAGCAAGAGATGCATTGAAGAAAATGCTCAACTCATTAAAATGGTCTCAATTATACATAACTAACTTAAATGTGAACTTTTTGGTTGTACTAGAACATGTTACTGTGTGAACGGTCCTCATTCATTCCCCCTGAACCTATGTTCGGTCATTTATCTCTGTGGTTGTTGTGACATCTATCAGGGTGGTTTATGTCTCCACATTCACTTATTTATTCTGGTTCGAAGGTTGCAAACATATATGATATTGATTTGGGGGATATAAGGTATGACAGCCATTGACTTAATCGGTCTGGGAGTGTTGCACTCTACCTGCCACCGTAAAGAGCTCCATCCAGTAGACAAATGTATTACGGACCTGCTACGTTATGACAAGGTTGGCATTTCTGTTGCTCTTCTATCTTTGTCTCCCCGCCTTCTCTTTCTATTTCCCATCAATTCTCGGCAATTGAGCTGTTTTATTGAGATTGAAGTATTGATCACTGCTAAGACTAACCTTGACTTGACAGAGCGGTTTGCTTCAGACTGTCCTCAGCAAACCCTGTAAAACGTTCGTTGTGGCGTCCACGCAAGACTGTCTTTTGTTGTTTTTCCATCTTTTCCTTTTTTGAAGTTTTTTCACTGCTTTGAAATTGTTTCAGTGGGCTTCATCCTTTAATAGTAAAAAGGGAATAGGATTGTTCATCAGTTTGGCACCAGAAATGGTTACACTGCACTGAGGAAAGCCAATATTGCAAGCCCAACAACTTCTCTAGTCAATTTAGTCCAGAAAAAATCTATATGCATTGGTGCTGAAAATGTCATGGTTGATGGAAGAAAATAAGCAAAAAAAAGCACCACTTGCTATCGAATGAGCTCTTTATTTATACGTTTGTTGTAAAGTTTAACTTAAGGACAACTCATTTCATTTAATTTAACAATTTCCTACTGATCACTTAATTTAGTTACGTTTAACAAGATGTGTTTTGGGGCTAAACTAATTACGTTTATTTTGTTAAACCTATTTATTTCCTACCTTTACAGCCCTTTTTATAAAATGTGCTCTATAATTGAATGAGCGAATAAAAAATTTATGAAATGCGGTCAAGCAAAACAGCTTACTGTTTCAGAAATTCAAATTGTTTCTGTACAAAAATCCAGACAGAACAAGATGTGTATGAAGTTGTAATGAACCAGAGGTTACATCTAATGAACCATAGGCCTCTGTTTCATTGGTTTTTGGTTATGTTCATCAGTTCACTCTGGTGCACAGTTAGAGAGCCACTGTGTTTTCAGGGAGTATATACAGTGGGGTAAAAAAGTATTTAGTCAGCCACCAATTGTGCAAGTTCTTCCACTTAAAAAGTTATGAGAAGCCTGTAATTTTCATCATAGATATACCGCAACTATGAGAGACAAAATGAGAAAGAAAATCTAGAAACTCACATGGTCTGATTTTTAAAGAATGTATTTGCAAATTATGGTGGAAAAAAAGTATTTGGTCACCTTCAAACAAGCAAGATTCCTGTCACACTCCAAACTCCACTATTGCCAACACCAAAGAGCTGTCAAAGGACACCAGAAACAAAATTGTAGACCTGCACCAGGTTGGGAAGACTGAATCTGCAATAGGTAAGCAGCTTGTTGTGAAGAAATCAACTGTGGGAGCAATTATTAGAAAATGGAAGGCTTACAAGACCACTGATAATCTCCCTCGATCTGGGGCTCCACGCAAGATCTCACCCTGTGGGGTCAAAATGATCACAAGAACTGCGAGGAAAAATCCCAGAACCACACGGGGGACCTCGTGAATGACCTGAAGAGACCTGGGACCAAAGTAACAACGGCTACCTTCTGTAAGGGCTATCTGCAGCGACTCTAATCCTGCAGTGCCAGATGTGTCCCCCTGGTTAAGCCAGTACATGTCCAGGCCCGTCTGAAGTTTGCTAGAGAGCATTTGGATGATCCAGAAGAGGATTGGGAGAATGTCATATGGTCAGATCAAACCAAAATTGACCTCTTTGGTAAAAACTCTACTTTTCGTGTTTAGAGGAGAAAGAATGCTGAGTTGCATCCAAAGAACACCATACCTACTGTGAAGCATGGGGGTGGAAACATCATGCTTTGGGGCTGTTTTTCTGCAAAGGGATTAGGACGACTGATCCCAGTAAAATAAAGAATGAATAGGGCCGTGTATCGTGAGATTTTGTGTGAAAACCTCCTTTCATTAGGGCATAGAAGATGAAACGTTGCTGGGTCTTTCAGCATGACAATGATCCCAAACACACCGCCCAGGTAACGAAGGAGTGGCTTTGTAAAAAGCATTTCAAGGTCCTGGAGTGGCCTAGCCAGTCTCCAGATCTCAACCCCATAGAAAGTCTTTGGAGGGAGGTGAAAGTCTGTGTTGCCCAGCAACAGCCCCAAAACATCACAGCTCTAGAGGAGATCTGCATGGAGGAATGGGCCAAAATACCAGCAACAGTATGTGAAAACCTTGTGAAGACTTACAAAAAACGTTTGACCTCTGTCATTACCAACAAAGGGTAGATAAAGTATTGAGATGAACTTTTGTTATTGACCAAATACTTATTTTCCACCATAATTTGCAAATAAATTCTTTAAAAATCAAACCATGTGATTTTCTGGTTTTCGTTTCTCATTTTGTCTCTCATAGATGAGGTATGCCTATGATGAAAATTACAGGCCTCTCTCATCTTTTTAAGTGGGAGAACTTGCACAATTGGTGGCTGACTAAATACCTTTTTACCCCACTGTACTTGCACTCATGGTACAGGTGGACATTATATGTTCTTATATTCTTGTCAGTCTCTGCTGTTTGGTGCAGCTTAGATTGGGTTCATCACATGTGAATAGAACTGAAAATGGCTCCCCACCTATTAACCTCTTACCCTATTTATGACCCGGAGCCATTTTGACTCAATTGAATGTTACCAACACTGCAGCTCTTCACAGCCCTATGTTGACCTGCTCATCCATCAAAGTCGGCCTTTCTTTCCTTTTTTATTACATGCTGTTCACCAATCTGACCAGCGTTACAGCTTATAAATACTGCTGCAAGGACACTCACGACTCATGGATCCAACAGGGCAATTAAAACATCACATTTGCCTGACTGTGACGGTGGCGACATCTACTTAGACACCCACAGCCGTGTTCTTTAGCATTGCAGGCCATTTTCTCCATTGATTTTGTTTTTTCACCTCATTGATTAGAGTGTGCATTGATGGGCCAAGCCTATTTGGTTAATGGTTGTGAGATTTCAGGATTGTATCTTAGTCTTTGTGAGCAAAAATTGGAATCGGTTCAAGTGGGACACTTGTGTATCCAGACGTATTTATAGCAAAAGTCAAATAAGGTATTCTTTAAGGTCTGGAAAAGTGCATAGTTTCATTTAAGTATTTTTCAGGTGTGGATGTGTTGAAGAACTGAAATAACTTGGAAAAGTGTTTGTATTTCCAAGCTTAGTTCCCTATTTCTGTCCCTCCATCGGTTCATCCATCCGTCTAACATCTACCCGTACAACCAACCGTGTATCTGTCTGTCACTTTTTCTAAACATCTGTCCGTCAGTCTGCCATCTTTCAACCAACAAAATTATTTATTTATTTATTTTTTTGACTCAGGAAAACTTGTTCCATTTTACCAGGAAGTCTGAATCCCAAGTTCCGACTTAGACAAATCATCTGTGTCTGACTGGCCTGATAGTGGGCTATCACTTCTAGTTCCTGCTTACAATGTAGAGGTTTGTTGATGTCTGTGGTTAGGGTTCTGTCTGTTCCCTTTTGAAGCCCAATTATGGCCGTGTCAGGTGGGATGGTCAGCGAGAGGCACAGGTAGAGTGTCATCTATGTAGCACAGTCTAATACGCATGTCTGTAACCCTCAGCCTCAACTTTGGAGACATCGTGAGAGGCCCTATGAATACTGGATGATGGAGCTTTTATTACAGAGCGAGCTGGAGTGTAAATAAGATCCAGGCAATGGGGCACATTTACTAGGGTCAGATCAGGGGGAAGTGACGGTGGGGGTGCGTTTGTAACCTTGTCCCCTACTCTCCCGCTGTCACTGTAACTCATACAAGGATGCTCTGCCCTGGGGTGGTCAAGGACGGCCTGAGAATAAAGCTTTGACCAACCAGTCGTCACACCTCTTTTACAGCCCTAATACGCTTTTTGTTCTCTGACCTTTTCAACTATTATACATTGAATCTAGACGTGCAGTTTCTGTCTGTTTATTTATACTCTAAAATGTATTAAATAAACTGGAAATGCTGCCTATATATTATGTTGGTGTATTACTCCTCTTCTGACATCCAACTATCTTGCTTAGTATGCCGTTTAGTATGTGGATACTTTTTTTTATTACAACTACGAGTTGTATGGTATTGCAGTAAATCTCTGCATCGCTTTGAACACTTCTGAATTGGTACGCAACGTGTCTGCCCCTGCAGTCCTCCATCAACTCACATCCTCCTCTTAATTTAGAGGCAGCTGTCATGCTTAAGTGCGATTGATTGTAGCTAACAGGAGGACTGAGAAATCAAAATAAAAACAGGGCCCAGTTGGCTTTCTTCCAAGGAGATGATGAGGCATATGATCAACATTCCTTCTAGAAGATGAAATGTCTCACATAAGTCAGGAAATGTTGTGGGTTTTTTGTTGATATTCCTTTTTGATTTACATCTGTTTGATTAAGCTGCTGTCACTTCATGAGATGATTATTATTATTATTAGAAATGCATTGGTTTTCTTTCATACTTTAGTTACCAGTACGACTGCACAGGATAGCCACATTAGGTGTTTGCCCTGTTTGTCAATACCTAACTTAGCGCTAATGGTTTCCATTAGTTAAAGTTCTGGTCCAGTTTAGGAGTGCGTGCCGAAACAGCAATTTGACACCCCATAGTTGGACACATTAAACACACTTTGCTCCATACACATGGTCTCTTAGGAGGGTCCACTGCATGTCATCGGGCAAGTATCGCATGTCTCATACCTGCCAATCAACCGGCCCGTGTGACGCACACTGAACCCACCTCCTCTTCATCACTTGACAGCTGTCCTACAGTATCTGTCCTTGAGAACTATATGTTAAGAGCTCTTGAGGTATTGTCAGGGCTACTGTAAACTAACCTCCAAGGTCGGTAACTAAAGCCGACGCATGCTGCTAAGGTGTTCGCTAATTAAATCATTATGGGGCCAGTCGGTGACTGTAGCTTTACCTGCAACTCTAGACTCAGTCTGGAGTGAATAGAGAAAGGGTTGCCTTGATCTGGTTTTAATCATTAAGTCATTGCTGATTTAAGAAAACAACTTTTACTGAATTTCATAAGGAAATCTGTTCTGTCGTGTTTTATCACAGTTTTCTGGAACATTATTTCAATAAATAATTACAATTAAAGAAAGAATTATCACTGCTTCCTTTCCTGGATGTTAACAACAACCTGAATGTAGATGGTGATTTGTTTGCAAAGACCTAAGCATATCTGTTATACAACAGAGAGGGGAAACTGAACTAATCTGTGTTTCAAATAGAGAGGGAACTAAATCTTAGCTGGTTTCACACTGTAAAAAATTGTAAAAAAAATTCTGTAAAAAATTACAGAAAGCTGAGGAAACCATTGTTTTTGACCATTTGTTTCATCTTTTTCTCCTCTAGGGCGTACCATGTTCTCAGCAAGCGTGTTTTAGCTGTCAAGGTGAGAATTCCCATTACTGTAATTAGGCCTTTACTTTGTCTTTCCATTGTAATAGTTTATTTTATTTTGGGCTTGATTGAATAAAATCCATCGTCTCTTTTCCTTTTAATGTGGGAGTACAGGTAATTCCTCTGGATATCACAGTGGAATTACAGAAGCAAATCATGTCAGAGCTGGAAATTCTCTACAAGGTTGGTGTCTCCTACTTTCATCTGAATCTTGCTTACTTGCTCTGGTAATTAACCAGCTGTCTTACTGCTGAAATATTATTTATCAGCTCTGTTCTCACAAAGTCAGGGATCAGAAACATACCAGTGCTTTTATTCACTTAGAAAAGCAAAAATATATTAGGTTGAAATATCCAGAAGGCATTTAGAAAATTATAATCATGAGAACCGAAAGGTTCTGACAGTACGGTATCACCAGAAGGTTGATGGAAGTAGCCAATGCTAAGTTACTGTGCTGCTCAGAAGTCTTTTATTGGGACCAATAGTTATAAAAATAAAAATCTGATCTTAATATAAAATAGATGCTGATGTTAGAGCCAAGTCTACATCATCACTGGGAATAAGTTAGGCAACAATAGGACAGCTTAGGCCTATCATTGTGGCAGTGTGTGGGTAAAGCTAGGGGCTATTTTTGTACACTAATCAGGATATGCTACTGATTCTTAAAGGCTTTTTGCTGATTTGTTAAGAAAAGGCTTCCAAGTGTTTGCTATAGATCTGATGAACTCTGTGTAGTCACAGAGTGTGAGTCCATTCACATAACAATAAACTATAACTCTGCACTGCTGTACATACTCACTGTAAAATAACCTCGGTTTGGTGTATATATTATCCTTTATTATTTATTTGTATTTATTTCTTTATTTCACTTATTTAAGTTCTGTACTGGAGAGAAAAGTTGCCGGAGTCAAATTCCTTGTATGTGTCATACTTGGCCATTAAAGCTGATTCTGATTCTGATTCTGATTCAGCTCAGAACAGAATTTTTTATTCTCGATCCATTCTTCACAAAAAGAAACCGTTTTCTTGAAATAACACGAATGAAGCTCTCTATGCACCGTTCTTGAGCTAATCTGAAAACATGAAGTTTGGATTAAATGATTTGGAGGGCTGGCCTGATATTTTGGAGTAGGAACAAGTATAGGAAGGTCTACCAAATAATGTGGCTGGTGAGTATATTGATTGTATCTACAAATGAGGTGGTGTCCTACCAGCAGTGTCGCATATAGCTACTGTAAAATATTGGCAACAGGGATTTCAGTAATTAAAACCAAAGACACACAGGTTGGGAATACTGCTAACAGTGCTGTAAAATTGAGAAAGCCTTCTGTAGTGCCCATATACATCTCATAGACACATATCTTAGAAAATAAATAGGTGATTTCATTATATTTTATCAGTTTTTTTCTCCCTGAGGATGAATTACAAACGCGATGTCACCCTTATTAGACTGTAACAGAGCTATGGCATGGATGTAGTGTTATAATGTCTGAATTAAACAAGTCTGACATTATTTGTGCTTTTCATATAGCTTAGAACAGCGCAGATTCTTCATAATGTTTTTAGTTGCTCTTTACTGATCACAGGCTCCTCTTTATCGCAGTGTGATTCACCCTACATCATCACTTTCTTCAGCGCCTTCTTTGTGGAGAACAGGATTTCCATATGTACAGAGTTTATGGATGGTGAGTTTTTCTGCTACGTTTCTTTCTTTCCCGCTACCTACAGCTGTGCAGGAGAGACTTCAGGGAACAGCTCTGAGTCTCTCTGCTGAGTATCCATTTACACTTCTACAGATCAAAGGATCGTCTGATGGCCGTGAGCTGCTTAGTATGGCTGTGTGCTAAAAGCTACAAGGGCGTGATAAATCTTGACTGAAGTGCATTTGTAGATGTATTTGTACGCGTGTGCTTGGACTGGTGTGAGGTTGGGGACTGTACGGTTTTAGGTGTGTGGGCGTGTTTGTCTAAGTGTGTGTTAATGCAATGATTCCCACGTTTCACACATTCAGCAGTACGTCAGTGAAGTCTCTGTAACTTCTGACCACTTTTACTTCATGGAACTTTTCATTTTAACCTGTCTTACTAGTGAAAAGTAAACCTAATGTTAGCATCAGTTCTGTCATGTAGTTTGAAGTCACGGTTTTTAAGCCATGACGAAATTGGACCCGTCCTTTTAAGAAAAGCTGAACGTTTATAGAGAAAAACTGATTTGCAAGTTCATTTGCTTTATTTAAAAGATTGTTTAGATTATTTTAATGATTCTGTTAGATGTGAGGGCTACATACAATTTCATTTCAAAGAGCACAGGTTCTCCTAAGGTGCCATTCAACACCATTTGTTTTATTGTTACTCTACTCCTCCTGCTGTCCCCAACTGCGAGGAGTTCTATGCCTGCCTCAGCTGGTTCACTGTCTGTTCTCAGACCAGCCTGACCTGTAGTTATTCCCCTGTTTCTCTTTCAGAGCTAGTTAGATTAGCTAATGTTCAATGAAGACAACTTCCTGTTCTTTTGTTGTGTTGCCTACTGGCCTTTTCAAAGATGTGTTTTATTGTATTGTTCCCTGTGTCCTCACGATAATTAATTCTTCCCTGCTGTCTGGTCAAGTTCCTGATTATTTCAAAAATGCAGTTACCCATCCACTTCCTTCTCTACTTTGCAGCTATAGACCTATCTCCAACGTTTCATTTAGCTCCAAGATTTTTGAAAAAGTTGTTGTTAAACAACTTACAGCTACCTTAGTAACATGCCATAGTATATGCCATAGACAAACCTACCGATCCTTGATCATTATCAGTCTGGTTTTTGTAGGGCCCTATCCACTGAAACAGCTATTCTCAGAGTCTCCAGCGAACATCATGATGCAGAGTAATGACGAACGGTGTCCTGTCCTCCTACTGCTTGACCAGACCTCAGCCTTCGACACTGTCAATCATTATGTCATGCTCGACAGGCTGAAATATTGGGTTTGGGGTATCAGGTTCTGAAATGGTTTCCCTCTTATTTATCTGGAAGATAATTTTTAGTGTCTGCTGCTAAATTTCAGTCCTCGTCTCCTCCACTTCTCTAAGATAATGGAGAACCTCGGCCCACTTGCCCCATGTGTTAATCCATCAGTGAGCAACCTTGGGGTAATTCATGATTCTGACTTATCATTGGATGCTCATGTCACATCGCTGGTCCGTTTCTGTTTTTATCATTTGAAGAATATTACCAAGCTGAGCCACATTGTGTCCCCATCTGAGTTAGAGATGATAATCCATGCTTTTATTTTATCACCTCTCAACTACTGCAACTCACTTTTTTCATATTGAAGTAAAAAAATCCATGGGCCACCTTCAGATTGTCCAGAACGTTGCAGCAAAGCTTTTAAAAAGATCTCCCAAGTGTTCTCATGTCACCCTCTTACTACTCCAGCTGCCCTGCCTCTTCATCCATTACAGGATGCCTTTTAAAATTTTGGTTTTAACTAGGGCTGTCAAAATGAATGCATTAATGCGGGTCGATTAATTTGTGGAATTAATGCCATAAATTTTTTTAACGCACTTAACGCATGCACAGAATGACCTGCCCTGTTTACCCCACAATTAAACCCGCGTAATGTAAAAGTTGGGTGTTGATAAACAAATAATTCCTCTATTAGTCAGAAAATTTTAATTAAAAAATACTTAACTCCTCCCAGAGAGAAACTAAGTGTTGTTGTAGCTCATATTATTTAATTTTTCAAGGAGCTATTGTAGATCCTGATGGCTGTAAGCAGGAATGATCTCCTGTAGCAGTCTGTGTCGCAGCAAAACTGAAGAAGCCTCTGACCGAAGACAACCGTTATTGTAGGATAGTCCCATTAAGAGGATGCTCAGGGTTGTCCAAAATTGAATAAGAAACTGTCAGCTTTTGTCATAGTCTGCACTGTTTCATGTTTCCCTCTGCTCTCCAGCCTGTTAATTGGCTGATTGGCCCCACCTGGGCTGCTGTCTACTTAAGCTCCTGCTCTGCAGCCACTCAGTGTGAGATCACTACCTGTCACAGCCTTCAAGCATTCATGTCTGACAGTCTGATCGTGTACCTGACCTGCCTTCGTCGACTGACCTCTGCCTCTGCCCAATCCCTGGTAAAACTGAACTTATTGTTGTGCACCGTCCCCTGCTTGTTTCTGGACTCTGATTTCAGCCTCCTGGACCTTGATTACCACTGCCTCTCTTGAAATCAGACCTGGACTGAATATTGGATCATGAATTATTGGATCACGGACCTCTGGAACCCTACTCCTTTTTGAACCCTGCTCTTAGAAGAGAAGTTATTGTTTCTGTCTTTCAGTGGACCATTCCTGTTGACTTGACCCCCCCTCTCCCCTGCTCTCAATATATTCTTCAGCAGAAGACTCCTGAGAAGCTGCCTTTTTCGTACATGACCTGGGCGTGCCTGACCAGAAGCTGTCTACCTCCAAAGAGGACATTTTCTGTATTTTTGTAAAAAAAAAAACTGTAATTGATCCATCTGGTTTGTGGTTTTGTTTTGGGTCCAAACCTGGTCAAGATCTTTTCAGCTTTACATTCAGAAAATGTTAACCAGTTAGTTTGCCTTAGCAACTGGCTAAAAGATTAATAGGTAAAAAGCTCCATGTGTAAATGTGATTGTGGAATTCAAAACAAACGTTCCATGAATCTCTCCTGTATTTCCTTTAAAAAATAGAGCAACAGCTTCCGGTTTCGTCCTTTATTTACACCAGAAATGTTACTTTTTCGGTCATATTTAGGAATGTTAATTAATCGTGATTAATTTACAGCTACCCTGTGATTAATTAGATT
The DNA here is from genome assembly GCA_963556495.2 of Valencia hispanica. Lineage (NCBI taxonomy): Eukaryota > Metazoa > Chordata > Actinopteri > Cyprinodontiformes > Valenciidae > Valencia > Valencia hispanica. Next base: position 20,562,979 of record OY747701.1, on the reverse strand, counting down.
AAAATTTTTGATCGTTTGACACCCCTAGTTTTAACACATAAAGCTTTAATTCAGTGGTCCCCAACCTTTTTTTCACCATGGACCAGTTTAATATCTCACAGTATTCACACTTTTTTTGGTGGATTAATGCAACAAAATACAAAGAAGCGACCGGCATAAAAACAGGGTTTTTTAAAAATTTAATAATGAATGTAAATTCAATGTGTGCTCGTAACTTTATTTGTGTTTCCATAACATCACGCCAACAACATAAGTAACATCCTCTCTACCCCCTAACACTCTCTGGTCGCAATGGTAATGTTTAAACATGCCTTTAAAATAAGATTTACCACAAAAGCAAATATAAAGTGCATGAAAAATACAACTCACCGTAGTGTTGAGTTAGGAGGTGCACTGTAGCTAATTCAATGTAGCGAGACAATCCCGCCGGGGGCCTTTTTAAAGGCTTCCGGGGCTCATTAGAAAGCTGGTTGCATATTATTTAGAGTGGGCCAGCTGCTTGGAACTCGCCTGCTTTATTGATCTTTCTCTTGCTTTATTGTGTATCATGTGTAATGTGTGTTTCTTTTACTTTTAATTACCAATGCTATCTTCTATGTCTGTTTTGTTTTTTGTTTTTTAAATCACCAAATCATGTAAAGCACCTTGAATTACCCTGCTGTTGAAAGTGTGCTATACAAAGAAAATTGCCTTGCCTTGGCTTGCCTGTTGTGATAATTCCATATTTTACGAAAGACTCCTTGTATTGTCTGTTAAATGTCTTTTTCCTGAAAGTCATAGGCTCTTCTTCTGTATCTTCACTGGACCTTTTCAAAAGATACTTTTCAGAGACGTCCATTTTAATCATTCTGCTAGCTTGTGGTTTTGTTTGTAGCTGTAACATATCGTGCGACCGAGGCAAGCGTCTTGACATGCGTCAAGAGTGAGTTATACCCAGATGTAACTTAGAGAATCTGGTCACTTTTCAAAATAAAACATCTTTAAGACTTTGGTAATAAATAAAACAGAAATACTGTAAATTATTTATGTTAGTTGCTTTCTGTGTGGCCCTGCACCAAATGACCCACCCTCCGGTATCGGCCCGGGGGTTGTGGGCCTTTGCCTTTAAATGATCTTGCACCTGTTTACATTCGAGAGCTTTTGAAACCTTACATCCCCAGCAGGTCCTCATGATCTATTGATCAGCATGTGCTAGTTTTAAAGAAGGTGACATGGCCTTTGCATCAGTGGCTCCCTTCCTCTGGAACTCCCTCCCTCTCAGTCTGAGATCTGTTGACTCAGAGATTTCCTTTAAAAAGCAGCTTAAAACTCATCTTTTTAAAATTGCCTTTGCTTACTTTTACCTTTTGATTTTATATGTTCAGTTACTGTTGCCATGTTTTTATTGTAAAGCACTGTGTGATTATTTCTAGAAAGGTGCAATATAAATAACGTTTTACTTTTCATTATTTTAGAACTGCTTTTTTATGAAAACGAAAGTTTTAAAACAGTTGTCTTTTTTTTTTGCTGTAATTGTTCGTAAAATATTAGAAATTTTGCCATCAGCCATATCATATTGGGTAAAACCGACCCGATAGAGATATTTATTTTTCTTCTATGCAGGTGGATCTTTGGACGTCTACAAACGGATTCCCGAGCACGTTCTGGGAAAGATCGCTACGGCGGTAAGTTTCTTGACGGACCCATTGTCATATCAGACATTTTTTTTTCAGTTTTGAGTACTCCGAGCAGAATTAGAAAAAGGGTGGTATGTGTTTCAGATCTTCCTTTTTCTCTCGGATTTTCTTGTCACTGTTAAAACCGGCTTTTTGAATGAGACGGCCTTGAAGTCGATTAATGCGCGTCTCTTTTCCGCACTCATTATCCTCCCTCCGTCGCCAGCTCCTCTTTTGTGTTGGTTCCCCTTTAACTTTGTCCGTAATCAAACAGTGACAGCTATTTAATCAGTGCTAATTCTGTTTCACAGCTTTCCCTCCTTTCTACTGCCACAGTTGTTAATTATCGCTGAAAGAAAAGCACCCGGGAGGTTGCCAGTTGTTGCACTGGTACCACAACCTTTCAAGGCAGTTTGGGGTTCTGTTTTTTTTTTCATTCCTTTCTCTGTTCTGCGTATCTGTTAGATGACAAAAGCCTTGGATGTAGCTTCCACACTGTGTAAATGAGGAAATCACCACAAAGTGGTTAAAATGAGTAATAGTCTTTATAACCTGTCTTATCTTATTTCACTAGTTTCCTTATTTGTTGTATAAATATGTGACTAATTTGTAAGCTATGGGATAGAATGATTGTTGCCATTGAGAGCCTTCATTTCAACCACACTTCTCTCTTTTACCACAACAGTGTGTGTGTGTTTTTTTTTTTGTTGCTTTGTACAGTTTCGAATGAGTTAAAGTAGCTACTCTTAAGGGAAGTTTGGATCTGGAAGGTTCTTGCCTAAATCTTTCATTTGACCTGGCCATCACTTGTGTGCACTTCCGCTACGGGGTCCAAAACTTGGCTTTTTGCATTGCTGGTATCGAGAGGGTCCTCCTTCTGCAAGAGTGTAGCTGCCTTAGCTGCATTGATCTGGGGAATCTGCGACTATCCCATCGCCAGAGTCCAGAATGCTGTCGAAAGAAGTGAAATAAAATGAAGAAATGATTAAAAAATAGATTTTTTTCCTATAGTGTTATACATTTGTTAATGTGTAACTGGATTTGAAATAAACTGCTTTAATCCCAGCTTCCAAGTGTTGTGGGGGAGAAAAGAGAAGACTCCCAGTTGCAAAATAAAAACGGATATTTTTAGCAATGAAACCATAACTGGTGATTGTGACGCAGGACTTAAGCTCTACAAATTACGTAGTCACTTCAAACTCCATAGAAAAGTATTCCACATACTGTCCATCTTCACTCTCCTTTGGAGCGAGAGGAAGCGGAGCTTTGCTTGAAACACAGCGCTTACACTTTAAAACAGAATTAAGTCACCTTGAACTCTAAGGAAGTTTCTGATATTTCCACAAATCTTTGGAACCTAAAATCAGTACGGTGTGTCTTAAAGTAACATTAACCATACACAGACCAGCAGCAGCATGTCTGCTTCTTCTAAATTTAAAATTGGTTCGTGATCACCCATCCAGGATCGTTGTGATTGCTTGATTTTATTTTATTTTTTCATATTCCTTAAATTGACTTTGAGACTGTTGCTCTTTTCACCTCCACAGACAATGAAAGCAGAACTTCTTGTTTTATTTAACAATTTATTTGACTTTAAATTGTTAATAAATTGTTAATTTGTGTTTCTCATTTGTTAATGTGGAACCAACAAACTGGTTTGCCAATTATAGGGTTTTTTCACCAAAGGGGTTTTAGGTCTTAACCAGGGCTGCTGCTAGACCCAGTTCTTAACTGATTCTGTACGAGCCACGACATTACGCCATTATACATGTCTCAATCATTATTTGATCCTTCCTGTGTTTTATTCTGTTTTTGTGAATAATTGTTGAACAGGGAGACAATTTAACCACACAAAGAACATTATTTATCCAGTATTCCTTCAGTGATGCTTGTGAATGCTTCACAATCCTGATCAGCTGTAAACAAGGGTTTTGACCTTCTTAAACTGTGTGGGGACTGATTTCAAAATAATCATTTTGTGTTACTCTGATGCTAGTCTGTTTAAGAGCAGCATTTTTACTGTTTTTGTGTTTTTATTGATTTAAAAAAAAAAGTTTATTTGCGTATATTCTAAGTGCGGTGAAGTTGTAATGTTTTTGTTTCTTTGATGCTCGTGTGCCTAGGTTGTAAAAGGCCTGACATATTTGTGGAGCCTAAAGATACTTCACAGAGGTGAGTAAGGTTGCTGCGTTATTACACACACAGAAAAAAAAAAAGAGTGTAGTTGATAAAGACAAGCAGCAAAGTGCTGATGTCGCAGTTCTATCAAGCAGTTTGTCTCCACAGATGTCAAGCCTTCCAATATGCTGGTGAACACCCGAGGACAAGTCAAGCTGTGTGACTTTGGTGTCAGCACACAGGTACTCTGATTTGTTTGTGTTGGAGTGAACGAAAGAATGCAGGATGGAAATGTGAGGAAGCAAAGCAGGGGTGTGGAGCTGCCACCACCACTGCCTGTCTGCGTGGACGCGCAGACCTGTGTGCATGTGGTCAGCTTGTCAATCACAGTATTAATTTTACACTCAAGACATCAGAGCCGTCCCCAGGGTCGTCTTCTCACATTAGCTCCCCCCCTCTTCCATTGTTCTGCATCCTCTGAAAAAAAAAAAATCACTTGCTATAATTATGACCCACACACACAACGCCGGGCCTCATTGATATGTATTCATCAGATTGGAGGGGAAAGCATGGGCGGCGGACAATAGCCTTGTCATCATGTGTGTCTGTGCACGCGTCAAAGTGTGTTTTGTAATGTAATCATCAGGGATAGACCTTCACCATCCCCAAAAACACCCAACGCTATAGACTCTGTTGTCCCTTTCAACATCCTCACACACAAAACCGAATTCCTTTTGTGGACAATTGGTCATTGATTCATAACCTTCACTTCCTTGCCTTTCTTAAGGTGAACACACTTGTCCTACCCCACTTTTTTTAATTTTTTTTATTCGTGTTTTTTTTTTTTTTTTTTTACTTGTGTTTCTTTCTTTCTTTTCTTGTGTTTTATGCACAGACTCCCGGCATCACATTCAGAAGGACATTATAAAGAAAGCAATATGGGAGCAGACAGTAATTATCAGGGTTCTGTCACTGATGACACAATCTTATACCTTTGTCCCCTGTTTGAGGGCTTAGCGCATCCCCCTGACATGACCGTTGGTTTAGGGAATGCATGATAGCCAATGCTCTTGTCCTATCTCTGTTTCTATCAATATGAATTGTGTGAATGTTATTGCTGTTTAAATATCCATATGATAATTTTAAGCATTACTATTTGGTATAAAAGGGCCTTCTTTTACTTTTGCAGTTGGTAAATTCTATAGCAAAAACATATGTCGGGACCAACGCATACATGGCAGTAAGTTTTCCCCTTTTTATTGTAATTTTGAATGTAGTTTTACGCTAGTGTTTTTCTTTGGTTTTTTTTTGCTTTAGATTTAAGTCTGCCTTTTTTGTTTTGGTTCTCAGAGATCTTTCTTTTTTGTCTCATCAGCCTGAAAGGATATCAGGGGAGCAGTATGGGATCCATGCTGATGTCTGGAGTGTGGGCATCTCTTTCATGGAGGTATATGTGCATATAAATATACAGGGTTTTTTGTAAAAGAATTTCAAGCTTTTCTTTTTATATTTCCCACATAAAGGAGTGTGAGAAATTTACAAGGAAGCAAAAAATCTCTAGAAAGTAAGGCAGCAAACGGCGGAAACATTTCTCTCAAGCTTTCAGAAACCTTCCATGAACTTGGGATATGCTTGGGAATGTCTGAAATATTCAAAGCTTTCATGGGCTTTATGGGAATTTATACAGGGTGCTTTAAACAAACTATCCTTTATAAACATAAATATAAACATTTAGTTTTTGTCGTAAGCAGTCAACCATGTCATATTTGCAAGTGAAATACATTCATATTTCATTCATTTATTTATTATTAAAACTTATTTCACTTCACTAGTCCTAAGACCCAAATGTGTTGCTTCAGTAGCCTTGTGCATTGGGCCTCAAGTTGTTCAGGGTTCTAGAAATCAGCTGTGCGTGTGATGGAGAAGTTCACAGTGGATGGTGCATGTAGGAGGCTGGCCCTTGGTACCTCTGCAGAAAGCTGTGTGCATGGGATTGAGGAATAGCATAGCTGCATTCAATTGTACTTGGATTCAATTTTGTTGTTTTATTTAAGATATTGCTGTAATATTTTTTCTCTAGATATACTTGAAATTCCGGGTTGATCCTGTTTATTGCCATAAGTTCCAAAAGAAGGTTTTCTAGCTTTAGAAATTCCGCAAATTTTCCAGCTTCAAGCTGAAGTCATCTAGTTTACTAAATCTACAGCTGAAATGTAACAGATTGAGTCTGCTATTATGTGTCCGTCTGAGCATGATTATCTGTTCATCACTCTGCATTTTGCTGATCATGTGTTTGACTGACACACTGTTATCAGAAGACATTTCAACTTCACAGCTACACTTTCCTGTTCTCTCATCTTCCCATCTGCACTATTGATTTTCCATTCGTTTCTGTCTGCCTCCTCTCTGCCGTGCAACAAATGATTCATGCTCCTGTCTCACCTTTGTTTGTCAATAATGTTTAATTCAATCACTGCTCTAACTAAAATAGATGAGTTCTATATGATGCAGTCATGTCAAGATTATTAACAAATAATCTGTGCGATGAAGATGACCCATTTCTTTGTTGTTCGCTGCCGATGTATGCGTAAAGCTAACGTGAAATGGCTTTCAATCCACTCCGTTTGTGTTGATCTTTGACCCACTGCTTGGTCTGTTTGAGTTCAAAGAAGAATATGTTAGCATTTACTAACATAAGGGCACCAAAAGGTGGCTCTTCTTTCAGATATAAAGTATCCACCTCATGTCAATTCTAAGAGCAATGTGTCAAACAACGTGTCACTTAAAATAGCACGACTACACTCTTTATTATACTAGGGATTCACTACGTTGTCCTCCTTTTCCTTTATCTGTCTATGTTGTTCCCAGAGTAATAGATGACATTTGACCAAGAAGTATTACCAGCAGGTGGGCACTAAGCTTACTTTAAAGGCTGAAAGTCTTCAGATCTACAGTCGCTTCAGCGGCCGCATTCTCTCACTCTGTCCACTTCTGAATCCAGCGCTGTGAAGAAGTGGGAATGTAATGCCGTATGAGCCCATAACATGTAGATGTACAGTACATTAGCAGGTTCAATCAAGGCCTTTTGGTGTTCAGTTAATTAAACATTTACCCCCATGTAAATATTAAAGCCGGTATTTGCCACAACGTTCAGCCCAGTTCTTCCAGTGTTGTGATTTTTCACACACATTTTTATATTTATTGTAGTATTTATTGTAGTATTTACAAATAACAATAATGCAAAATTCTTTTTGTATAATTCACATTTTTGGAGGTCTTAAAGTCTTCTTTATCATTAATAACTGTTGTTCTTCTCACAGTTGGCGCTCGGCATGTTCCCGTATCCTCAAGTAAGTAGTTTTTAATGAATATTAGTATTTATTTTTGTTTTTGTTCTACCTACAAATATGAATTGTACTTGTCAGATAAATATCCTTATCTATAATGTATTTCAGCATTTAAGATACTGCATGGTTGTATACTGTATTGTAGAACATTTTTGAAACCATAACTTTAAAGTATTTTTAGTTAATGAGCGCCCACATATAGAGTTTTCTCTGGGTTAATGGGGCACAGAGCGCCACAGCCCAGCCCAGCCCCTTCCCTCCCCCACCTGTTGCTGGACACTTTTGTCTTTCTTACAAGGTGTACAAATTAAGCTGTTTGGAAATATGTCCAGTCATGAAAAACACGTCACGCCAATCTTATTTACTCAGTTTTAAAACTACAATTAGTAAGCTAGTGAACTTAAGCAGCCGACTGCAGGTTATACCTCAGCAGATAGCCCTAAATTATTAACCAGCTTGTAGTTCTTGCGTTGTTTTATAAGCAGCAGATGGACATGGAGTGATGCTGTCCTGCTCATTAAACATGGGGAATGTACTGTGAAATGTAAAAGCTTTTTGTTTCGTTTTCCTGCAATAATGGTCCGTGTAAAATCAAAGTAAGCTTAAATGTTATTATTTACATTAAAATAAGTGCACGGTTCAATATTTTATATAATTTCACCAGCAGTAGGAATAATTGTTGCTTTTCTGTTATTAAATGGGAGATTTAATCAATAGGTTGTCGTACTGTTAGAATCCCATTTCACATTGTACATTTCTGTGCGACATTCATATATTTATGTAATTTTTCTTTGGTTATTTTTATTTCACAAATAGCTCCTGAATGACACCAACATACCGAAAATCCTAGAAATTCTTGTTCCTATTTAGACTGATCAATGTTTGTTGTTTACATACAACTTTCAGTGTGTGAGGCTGTTGTCTGGGCCCATTCCCTCCTCCTCATTACAGTAAATTAAAATCCTCCTCAAATGTAATTGCTGACTACAGAAGTGACTTCCCAATCCCATCAAGTCTTAATTAGTACTTTAAGTTGGGTTTAACTTGCTAATCCATCCCTGAGCAATCTGGATCTGGTCACCTCAGGTTACCTGCTGGCTGTTCGCCTGCTAAGAATCTACAGAAGCGGATTTATGTTCAGTTATTGTATTGTGTTAAAATCGGGCTCAGGAGACTTTGGCTTCATTTTAAGGATGTTAGATTTTTAAAATTATTTCTACATGTTTTTTTTGTCTTGAAAGGATGGCAAGGACATTGTTGGATTTATTAGTCCATATGGTCAAGTTTAAATGTTGGTCTTTTTTTTTTTGTCTGCTTAAAAGGGGGCATTTCAGATGAGAAAGATCGTCAAGAGGGAAAGAAGGGATCACCAAGTCTCGATAAAAATCATTTATATTAAGGCCTCTTTTCCAAGGCTGTCAGTAATTGTAGAAAGGGATATTTATATGAGCTGAAATACAGTATCTCACAAAAGTGAGCACAGCCCTCACATTTTTGGAAATATTTTATTATATCCTTTCATGGGACAACACTGAAGATATAATAGTCTGATACAATGTCAAGCAGTCAGTGTACAGCTGGTTTAACAGTTTAAATTAGCTGTCCCCTCAAAATAACTCAACACAAAGCCATTAATGTCTAAACCACTGGCAGCAAATGTGAGTATACCCCAAAGTCAAAATGTCGTTAAAAGTGTTAATATTTTTTGTGGCCACCATTATCTTCCAGCACTGCCTTAACTCTCCTAAGCGTGGCGTTCAGTAGAGCTTCACAAGTTTCCACTGTAACACTCCTCCAAGTTGACACCACGCAGCTGGTGGGTGGAGACCTTGCACTCTGCCACCTTTCTTTTAAGGATGCCCCACTTGGGTTCAAGTCTGGAGACATGCTTGGCCAGTCCATTACCTTTACCCTCAGTTTCTTTAGCAAGGCACAGGAGGTGTGTTTGGGGTCGCCCTCATTTTGGAATAATGCCCTGCAGCCCAGTTTCTGAAGGAGGAGGATCATGCTTCATTATGTGTTGGCACTCATGGTTACTTTAAAGGGATAGTTCGCATTTTTAGACATGAAGTTGTATACCATCCTAACCATCAGCATAGTGCATACACACTGACCCATATCTGTGGTCACCTCCTGGTCAGAGCTCGGGCCGTTAGAAGTCTTCTAAGAAAGGAGTCCCGGCTAGTTTCGGGGGCCAACAAACTGTGCCGTTTTGCTTCAGAAAACTATATGCATTTGAAAACATGATTCATTTGCATCACAAAACAAACACCAGCCAAAATTCGCAACTCACTATTACTTGGCACTATTTTCTTTCCATTCTAATCAATACGCGCTGCGGCCAGCATCAACTGTTGCGCTCCCCCCCGTCAGCTGTTCCACTGTTGAATGCCGACAACATGTCTGATTACGAAATATCTGATGATGAAACCAATTTTAGCACAATGCCAGATGGATCGGATGAAGAAGAAAGTTTTTTTTAGCACAATGCCAAAGAGATAACTTGATGAACCGGAGTATACGGATGCCGAACTTCAGATGGAGCTAGAACACAGCTGTAGATGGGGTGAGTAAGTGTGAACGATCTCATGTTGTGCAATGTTTGATATCAGAATTTGGCAACTTTACGTTGAATTGATCAGTAGGCTATGCAATATTTGACCCCATTCATTATTATTACTGATGATACACCAAATGGGCTACATTATGTGGGCTCAGCTTCAGCTTGGAGCACTTCTATTTCCTCTCGCTCTCTCTCTGCCTGTTCTAGCTCCATCTGCTGAAGTTCGGCATCCGTATACTTCGGTTCATAAAGGCATCCCTTAGGCGTTGTGCTAAAAAAAGTTTCTTCTTCATTCGATCCATCTGGCATTGTGCTAAAATGAGTTTCATCATCAGATGTTTCGTAATCAGACATGACTGGAGGAGCGCGAGAGTTGATGCTGGCCGCAACGCGGATTGATTGGAATGGAAAGAAAATAGTGCCAAATAATAGCGAGTTGCAAATTTTGGCTGGCGTTTTTTTATTTTTTTATGCAAATGAATCATGTTTTCAAACGCATATAGTTTTCTGAAGCAAAACTGCACAGTTTGTTGTACCTGGGGGCCCTTCAGTTGTAGGTCCACAGGACAATGGTACAGTATGGTTGGAGCAAAGCTACTGGTGTCACAAAACACTCCATTAATTTGGGGACGGAAGAACGTCACTGCTTGCGACAAGCACAAGACATACTTTGGTGGTACGTTTGTTGTCGCACTCGCATGACACTATGTTAGGTATTTGGGTTTAACCCTTTTTAGAGTATTCAGTGAGCTTCACTTCTAGTAAAAAGCTTACCAGCTCAATCAAAACTTGCTCTCTGTCAACCATTGCTCCTCGAGTGGATGTGCGTTTACCAGCTAAAGTAAATAAACTTGTCAACCAGAGACATCACTGCAATGGTAGGCAGACCCGCCAGAAAAGGTCTGCACCCCCTTCTGTCCTGGCGGAGATTAGCTTCACAACCACGGAGAAGCATAAATGGAAAACGTCTCTGTCAATACGTGTGCATATGAGTCCAAACTTGCTGACGGAGAAGTATAAACTAGGCTTTAGACCACCAGACATGATTCCAGTAATCCACGTAATCCATCCTTAGTCTGCTTTCCTTCAGCAAACTGTTTGCGAGTTTTCTTGTAAATGGTAAATGGAATGAACTTAAAGAGCTCTTTTCTAGTCATAATGATGAATCAAGGCGCTTTACACTGAAGCCACATTCACCCATTCGCACTCTGGAACGCGCAAATATTCATACAGCGATGCAGAGCTCGGTAGGCAACTTGGAATTAAGTGCCTTGCCCAGGGGCACATCAACATGTGACAGGAGGAACCTGGAATAGAACCTGGCAGCAGTCGCCCTTAATGATGCTCTAGTGTGTCATCTTTAGAAGAGGATTCCTTCTGGGATGCCAGCCATGCAGGCCAATTTGATGCAGTGTGCGGCGTATTGGCAGCGACAGGCTGAACCAAACCCACCACCTCCAAACCCTTCGACGTCTGCAGTAATGCTGGCGCTACATTTACATTTATTTTCAAAGCCTCTAGATATGATGCTGACCACGTGCACTTTGGTCAACCACTGCAAGGCCCGTTCTGAGTGGAACCTCTCCAGGTAATCAGCTCTATGGTTAGGTCCACCGTGCTGCAGCTCAGCTTTCAGGGTGTTGGGAATCTTCTTTTACCCTCTGACATCTTTATGTAGAGCAAAAATTCATTTTTTTTCAGATCCTCAAAGTTCTTTGCTATGAGGTGCCATGTTGAACTTCCAGTGACAAGTAATAGAAACAGTTTTGTTTCAAAATAGCTTTAATATCATTCAGTTTGTAATAAGAGAGGATTAATTTATCACGCAATTGGCCTATTTCTATAATCTGTAAGACTGATTACAGTTGATTTAGCTGTTTTCAATGTTCGTTCTCAAAATGAGTTATTGTGAAAAGGAGGAAAATTTGTATTTCTATGCAACAATATGAGTATAGCACAGCTGTGAGTCAACATATTGAGAGCTTTTGTTTGTGAATTCAGTCTTGAGCTGATTTTGGTTTGAGCTTCCTTCCCTAATTCAGTAATTTTTTCAGTCTTGTGTAGCTCATCCTCACCTAATGCTTTAAAGTGATTGGACACAATGTTTGGAATATCTCTGTTGTTTATGCTCTGTTGTGTCCAACAGTTTCCTTATTTCGGTCTTAATTTTCCCCTAACTCCATATGGCACTCTAGACAGTTCACCTGCAGGCTGTGGCAGAGCTCTATATGGCAAGAGCACTTGGATCCAGCTCGTCAAGCGCAGCCAGCCAAAGTCCTCGGGCCTGAGCTGTCTTTTTTCCTTTTTTTCTTCTTCTTTTTTTTTTTAGATGCTGGCACAGCTGTTTGTACAAACCCCCCCACCCCATCCCGCTACACTTCACAGAAAACATTTCAGCACAGACTGAGGAAGTTGGTTAAGATCGGGAGTGAATCTGTGACATGCATTTCTGACTTAAAGTTGCCTAGGATACCAGAAGAGTTAAGTTTGACTTGGAGGCATTCGTAAATTGCACTTCTAAAGAAAGCCAATATTGTGTTTGGGATGTGTCGTTCATACTGTAAAATTCTGAGGATGCGTGATTGTTTTCTATTTGCTTTGTATTTTCAGCTTTTTGTTCAGCTGGTGCTCATTCATCCTTTTGTGTGTGTGAGTGGAGTCATCACCTCATGTTTGCTATGATTAGAGATGGTCTCTTTAATTCCACTTCACCACATGTTGGGATTCATTTGCGTTCTTTGTCAGGAGTTAATGGAGTTTTGCGCGGCTCGCTCTGAAAGTCTTTGAAGACACCAGACCTGATGATGTGATGTGTATACAGCCGCCAGCACTATTGCTTCTGATTGATTTGTTGTCGGTTTGGTTTGCTCTGTTGTTTTGTTTTGCTTCATTTTTGTCATATTTCTCATATTTGAATAGATTTCTGAAATATAGTGTTATTCTTTTTTGCTTTTTTGGGATACTTCATTACACATCACTGCATCTATCAAGAACTACAGACACTTTTTCTCAACTTTTTTTTCCTTACCATAAATAGTAAGATTGTAGTTTTTGTTGCTTCTTTTCACTTGCTGGGTAGTTTCACAAATTTCTGTTTTTCAGCACCATACGTGATTACAGATACTGACAATAAAGCTACGCTTTTCTGAAAAGTTAATAATGAGGTTTAATAGCTAAACCTCAGTATTAACAAGTAAAAGATTAGTCAGTTATGTATTTAAAACCTGACTATTCAATGATATTCCTTGTTAATTTAAAAAGCTGCATTTGTTTAGCTAATCTGTCAAAAATTAGAAAAAAGAAAATAAGCAGGGATGATTCGACTTAATCTGCTTCCTGTTCTTCCACTAATGTGTCTGACAAAAGTATTCACAATTTTTTGATTTTTTTCTTCATATCCTGTTATGTTGTAACCACTAACATTTGTATCTTTTATTTTGGATTATATGTGATGGACCAAGTATTGCATGATTGTATACTACTGTATAATACTTTTCTAAATTCAAATCTGAACATTGGTGTGTTTCTAACTTTAATGGAACCACCAAAACAGCCAGAAGTCCTCTAAGGGTTTGTCTCTACCTGCTCTGCACAACTAGAGGCCGAAATGTTTGCTCTCTCTTCTTTGCAGAATAGTACAAGCTCAGTAAGATTGGATGTTTAGCATATAAACGTTACTTTTCAGCTATTGCCACATGTTCTAAATTAGATTTAGGATCTGACTTTGACTGGACCGTTCTACCACAGTTACAGCCTATATCAGGATTGTTCTGTATAGTTCCATCCATCTTTCTGTTCATTTTGACCAGCTTCCCAAAGCCTGCTAAAGCAGTAAATGGTGCTACCATCACTATGTTCCATGGTGTAGCTGGTGTGGTCAGGGTGTTTTTCCCAACTAACTGTGTTTTGCAAATTGGTCACAAAGTTCAGTACATGAGCTGGGGATCTCTGCTGCTCCTCCACAGTTGCCATGGGTCTCTTGACTGCTTATCTAAGTGATACTCTTCTTGCCCACCCGGTCTTTTGTAAGTTTAAAGTTGTGCCACACTGCTTTCAGATGATGGATCGAACAGTACTCTGCAAGATGTTCAAAGCTTGGGGTTTTGCTTCATAACCTAACCCTGTTTTAGGCTCTGTTCACATTGTGCGTTTTTTGGCGTTTTTATGAATAAGTTGTGATGAACAACTGTGTGGTGATGTTCAACTACCAGCCATTTAACTGGACCACAAAGACAGACCTCTGGCTGTAAGGACTAATAATCCCACAATGCGTTGCTTTAAACCCATCTTCAGTTTCAACATGAAGAGGAGGAATTTCACTGCATTAATATGTGATATCATGACCCCTAAATAGCGTATGCTCCGCCCTCACTTTGCCCACTCTCATCACCATGGTCAGACCTGCGATACTGGAGAGACCAGCGCACAATCCTCCTTCCATCCTTCGCTGGTGAGGGTTGGAGCAATCTTCTGGAAGAAGCTCCTTGTGCCTTGTCCACACGTAGCCGGGTGTCTCACAAAATGATGATATTTTTCTACATTTTGGCATGTCATCCACATGAAAAAGCTGTTTTACTGCACCGAAAACGAATCTTTCTAAAAAATTGAAGTGCAGATTTGCATTTTCTCTGTTTTAAGCGTTTGCGTGTGGACAGAAATGGCCGGAGTTTTGGCCCCGCAACCTCACGTTCCGCGACAAGAATGCTCCAACATCACTTTCCGACCCGTGTTTATACTCAGAAATAGCGTTTATGCCCTCAGAGCTGTGTTGGCATTATCGATTGTCCAGGCGCTTTTTGGTTGCATGTTTTTCCAAGATCAAGTACTGCTCTATGTAGAAGTTAGAACATAGAAAGTTACTCTGAGTGGATAGGATTTGAAGGAACTACTGTCCCCTACAGGTTTGGCATGTCTTTGAATGTGCTGAACAAAATACTTATGCGGTTAGGTGTGGACAGAGTTTTTTTTTTTTAAACGAGGTGGTGAGAATAGTTGTTTTTAACTGTATTCTGGCCAATGGAATTAGTCTCGAACCCGACTTGTTCAAAACTCTGCAGAAGGAATCTTCTGCAGGCTCAAGACTCACCTTTTTAGCCTAGCTTTTAACTGATTATTTATTACTGTTTGTTTACTTGCTCTGCATGTTTTATATGATTATATTTTTATCAGTTTTACTATTTAATCTTAGCGCATTAATTTACTGTTTATTTATTTTACTTTAATCCTTTCTAAAAAATTGAAGTGCAGATTTGCATTTTCTCTGTTTTAAGCGTTTGCGTGTGGACAGAAATGGCCGGAGTTTTGGCCCCGCAACCTCACGTTCCGCGACAAGAATGCTCCAACATCACTTTCCGACCCGTGTTTATACTCAGAAATAGCGTTTATGCCCTCAGAGCTGTGTTGGCATTATCGATTGTCCAGGCGCTTTTTGGTTGCATGTTTTTCCAAGATCAAGTACTGCTCTATGTAGAAGTTAGAACATAGAAAGTTACTCTGAGTGGATAGGATTTGAAGGAACTACTGTCCCCTACAGGTTTGGCATGTCTTTGAATGTGCTGAACAAAATACTTATGCGGTTAGGTGTGGACAGAGTTTTTTTTTTTTAAACGAGGTGGTGAGAATAGTTGTTTTTAACTGTATTCTGGCCAATGGAATTAGTCTCGAACCCGACTTGTTCAAAACTCTGCAGAAGGAATCTTTGAATTATAGATTCCCCCAAAGAGAGAGACAGCCAGCCTCTATCTGTGACTGAGGCCTTCTGTTCTACTGTGGGAGAAGAGGGCTGCTCTGCCGAAGCTGCTGAGCCAAGCTGAGAGGACAACCCGATGTTTGAGCTAACGTGGGCTAGCCGCAACCGCCCCGTACATTTCAGGATCGACTTTAAGGTTTTTTAATGGTTTTTAAGTGTCTTAATGGTCTTGGGCCTTCTTATCTCTCTGAACTGCTTTTACCATATAAACCTTTGCGGTCTCTGCGCTCCTCTGGCAGCCGTCTCCTTGTCACCCCAAAAGTCAGGACTCACACTCATGGTGAGGCGTCTTTCCAGTTTTATGGCCCTCAGCTCTGGAACAGGCTGCCAGAGAACCTCAGGGCTGCAGAGAACGTTCTTGTTCTTAAGAGCAGGCTCAAGACTCACCTTTTTAGCCTAGCTTTTAACTGATTATTTATTACTGTTTGTTTACTTGCTCTGCATGTTTTATATGATTATATTTTTATCAGTTTTACTATTTAATCTTAGCGCATTAATTTACTGTTTATTTATTTTACTTTAATTTATCTTAATCCCCGTTCCAGTGTTTCCTCTGTGGGAGCCCTCTGCCCTGGGAGTGGTGGTCGGCTGTGGCTGCCTGGGTGCTCTCCAGGTGGAGCTTGGGTGGAGGTAGGGGTCTTGGCCTTGCCTCCACTGGGTGCCCTGTGTCGGTGCCTCGGCTGCTGCTGTTAATCTACCACTGCCGGGGCAGATTGCTCCTCTGATGGCGTTTCCTTGCATTGTTCATCTGCACTCGGCCCAATGTCCTTTTTAACTTTTTCTTTTAACTGTGTGTGTGCATGGGAGTTGGGGAGGGGGGTATAACTGTGACCATGCTTTTAAATCTGTGGGGGAGGGATGGGAATGCAGTTTTATGTGGGGTCATTTTAATCTGTAAAGCACTTTGTGATGCAACTTCTTGTATAAAAAGCGCTTTATAAATAAAGTTTGATTTGATTATTATTTCCTTACTCCAGGATGGTGTGCTGACTTGGTAATTCTGACCTAAATTACTAATTTTATTAATAATTGTCCTAAGCAAGTTTTCATAGGTATTCATAGCCAAAACAAACATATTGTCGCACAAAAGCAGGTCTGTTGCACTCCAATGTGATGGGCCCTCCGACAGCTTATTGAGCATTCTCACGTCCAAATCCAGCATACGACAGGCTTACACACAGAGTGTGATGCAAAAAACTATTGAGAGTACAATGCGACAGTAGCTGTATCATGTGCGAACATGTGGAGCAACAAAGAAGTCAAATTTAAAGAGCTGTGGCAGCAAATGCGGTGTAAATGACATTTTATCGTTGCCATCTTGGGTATCTGTCTGCTTTTATTGACTTATGCTTTTCGGTGGTGTATGCTCATGACGTTGGCATCTTCTGCTAAAGCGAGACATCGTGCAGTTTGACTCACTGAAATCTTGGGCTACAGTGTATGACGTCTCTCGAGCTGGCACTGTGTGACATGAAGCAGTCCTTTGTGACGGCTGAAAAAGGCAGTGTGAGCTGGACTCTAAACTTCTCCACAACATTAGCACCTTAATTTTTTCATTCCACATTCAATTATGCACTGCTTTTTGGTGGTCTCTCCATTGAACCTTCTTAAATATATTGAAGTATGTGCTTGTAAAGTGATGAAAAATGGTATGTGTTTTTTCCGCAGTCTTAATGGTATGTAGGTGTTGGATTGAAGGCAATGAAAGCTGTAGATGTTGAAGGATTTTTCATTCCTAATATGTTCAGGGTAGCATATCAGGGTATATAAGGTTAATGCAATAACAATCTTCTTTTCTTTTCTTTTTTTTGCCATGATCTCCGCATTACAATCTGTTATTCAATATTAGCAAAACAGGCATGAGAACCTCTAAATCTGATTAGTATTTTTTTTGTTGTCAAATAACATAAAATAAATATATTTAAATGTTTAGGAAAGGAACTGATAATCTGATCATTAATAGAGGAATCTGAATATTGATTTTGTGACTCCTGGTTTCTGAGTTCCCTGTGATATTTCTAAGAATGAGAGAAGCTAAACTTCCTAACCTCGGCAGAGACTAAAAGCTGATGTTTTTCACTGATGCATTCATCATGTTGTCACAAACACACACAAATGCACAGAAGTAAATGCAACCTCATCCACAGTGCTATCTTCTTAGATCTGACATGAAGAAGAAAGTCAGAGGATTCTAATTTTTTTTCTAAAGTTTATCACATGAGGAATTTTTTATACCCTCAGGATGAACATGCACCTAATGGCATATATATAAACACTTTAACACTTTGAATCCTTTTTTGTAATGCATCCCGGCCGCTGTGTAGAAGTGCAGTAGGTCTTCAATTATGTTTTAAATAAGTTAGCCTCCCTCTATCCAATTTCAAGCCCTGGAGCAGCTCGCAATTCTGTTTTAGTAATTATTTCAGAACAAATTAGTTTTCCATAGTTGCCTTTATTCTGTCTGAATAAGGCAAAACTGGATATAGAGGCAGTTTAGGAGTCTCTTGGTATTTACAGAGTGCGAAAACCTGTATTTAATTGAGTGAATCAATAAGTGCTCTAATGCACTGTCAAAAGACGTGGAGAAATGAGCAATCTGTTCAGCTGAGCCCAGGTTTTAAGCCGTGTATCATTTATTCTGAGTGATGAATGTATAAATTTAAGGTTTTTAGAAATGAAAACAAGTTGTTCTTGTGAATTCAGCCCAGGAGGGGTTTTGAATGGGAAAACTTAATGCTTTGCTTAGCTCCACTGCAGTTTCATGCATTTTAAGTTAAAATGGCGTGCCTACATTTTTCAAATCAAACACCCCTTTTCTACTTCATACATTTTTAAGAACATTAAAAAAAAAAAATTTCATCACAGCTATGTTTTTTTTTTTTTTTACGAAATTCTTTCCGGAACGGCTCTAGATCCTTCAGGAAATGTTTTTTTCCTCTCTCTTTTAAGGATCTCCTCACATTTCTTCCCTCTACAAGCGATATCTCCTATCCTTTTAGTAGTCACTTAAAAAGCACCATTATACCTGTAAAACAGACGCTCAGCGTGGCCCATTGTGAATCTTCTTCAACGCTGTTTTACAGTTATTCTACATCCCAGCACATCAAGATAACCTGGAGGGCAGGAATAAAGAAATGCTCAGAAAATTAGCATTAGTGGATCTTTTACCCCCATTCCCCACAAATGAGAGCCAGACCATTAACATTTGTGTGTTTTCATTATGTAAATGGTGTTAGTACGTACTCACAAATTGCCAACAGGAAAGCAATAATTTTCTCCTAGTGATCATAATGTTTCCAAGTGCATCGTCTTGATTATGACACACTAATTACATATTGCCTCATCTCTTTATTTTTTTTTTCTTCTTCTTCTGTCTTGCCCTACAGATTCAGAAAAACCAAGGATCTCTAATGGTAAGTTTTATTGCTGTGGAATAGGATGCAAGAAGCCAGAGGTCTCCTTCTCTGCATATAGTCTGTCACTCTTGGTTGGCTCTCTCATTTAAAAAAAAAAAAAAAAACTCACTAAGATTGGATTTTTGCAACAAATTATTAGATTATGCTCAAACTGCTGGTATGACATTAGGTGCTATAATGGAATAATAAAAGCCCTGTTTTGCCTGAGCTTGCTGCATGTGATTAATCTTAGTACTTTTTTTTTTTATCACACAACTGATTTCCCCTATTGCCAAGAAATTCCATGTAGGCTAACGTTTTTTCCCCCCCTGTCTCCTTCTGCTTCTTCTCGTCAGCCTCTCCAGTTACTGCAATGCATCGTTGATGAGGTGAGTCGTCGTCTTATGTGCTTCTGCATCTAAAGTCAGTCCTAATGGCCCGGAAAGCTTATATTTTGTTTCCTAATGAAGCAAACCACTCAGGCGGCTTTGCTCCCCATTCACTCAACCCTTCACCCTATGCAACAGCCTCAGGCAACAGACGTATGCACATTACTGTAGAGCCTGGACCCGTCACGAGTGACAGCCGCACAAAATCAGTTCCGAATTCTGTAGACTGCAAGAGCCAAAATTATGTTAGACCAGGATTATTCTAAACTTCGTTATGTAAAAAAGGTTATAGCTTTGTTGTTGGTTGAGGTTGCATCTCTTTTTTTTCTAATGAATGCGCCAAGAAAGCATGTTTAAAATCAGGAAGATATGGGAAAATAAAAGTAAGCAAAATCATTAAGAATGCAGAGATTTCAAAGGAGCTATCTTTCGAGTTGCAGATTCGATTCTATTTTAGTAAAAAAAAAAAAAAAATCTATTTTAGTAAAAAAAAAAAAAAAAAAAAAAAAAAAAAAAAAAGGAAGAGCAGCAGCACACAACAGGAATGTATGATTCAATTTCAGGCTGGAAAATATCTTCAGTCCTTCTGGTTTTCCACCCATCCTTCCATCCAAATGTCCATCCGTTCATCGTTTTTTAATTTTATTTATCCACCCATCCATCCATCCACATTTGACACTCTCCATCCATCCATCGAATTTGGATTTTTCATACAACAATAAATTCCAATTAATTATGTTTGAAATTCAGCCAGGGAGCTTGGAGGTTTCTTCACTGCGGAGGGGTTGTGGATGAGAAAATAATTTCTCAATATATCTCAAAGTATCTCAAACTTTCAGGTGCCGAGGCGACCTGTATTTAGAAGCAGAAGAATTTTTAAGAAGTAGAGAGCTACTGACGTCTGGTAGCAGCTAGCAAACAAGAATCAAGCGGAGCAGCAAGAAATACTAATCACCCGCAGCTGCACCAGTAGCGCTGACAAAGATCTTCTATAAAGGAAGATGCCTCACTCACTTACACAAGCAGACACACAGCAGGATCATGACAGTGGCTCAACCGCGGCTGCTTTTGGAGTACAAAAACTAAAGTTCTGGGCACCGATCTAGAACAGACCAGCCGAACCTCCCTATGGCCAGCCCGCCCCTGAACACAAATTACTGTGTTGAGTTTAGTAAGACAAACCCCACTTCTTTATGTAAGTGGTGTCCTGAATAAGCCTGTTTTAAAAATTGGTATGTTTAGTATTAGTGTTTGTCGGGCTGTGACTACTGTGCTACAGTTCCTTAAAGAAGACTGAGAAGAAGCTGTACATAGTTTTCTATTGACACTTTTATTATAATAAATACCACAAACTATCATGACACAATTTTAAGTTCATTTATAAAAGGCTTTATTTATAATCTAAAATTTCTCTTTTTCCCCCCCAAAATTAACAGTTTGTTAGTCTGGTTTACAAAGTGTCTTATCTAAGATACAGGGTAAACCCATCTAAGGATTTTTGTTTCTTGATTTATTACCATGCTGTCATGCTCATGAATACTGTATGTAAGCACACCCTGCTTTTCATCATAACCAGCAATCACATTTACTCCATTTTTTTCCCTGAGCTTTTTGCTGACATTCACTAATAGCCAAAATGCCTCAACAATAGCCACCCAGTGCCCCCATCACCAGCCATATTGCACATTAAACATACAGTGTCACTTGTCCTTAACTGCCTATGGATTGGCCGTAATTAATAATTAAATGCTTTTGGTTGTAATGGATTGACCTGGGCTGAACTGTTCATTAGTCAGCTAGACGTAGCGATCACTCAAACTATTTTTCCCGTGCCCTTTGCTGTCTCCCCTTGAAGGGAGAGAAAGCGCTGTGTTGTCCCTGCCGGAGCAGCAGAGCCTTACTGTCCCAGCTAATTTGGTGCCTTCAAGGAAGAGACAATAGGATAAGCCCTGTCTGGAAAGATGGAATTAACTTTGAGAGAATGTGTATCCTGGCTAATTAACTATTTAGCTGAAGTACATTGGTAATTGTTGGGTCACAAATAGTGTGTGGTTCCTGGTAGAGCCTCCTTGGTTTATTTGTGTGTTGAATATTAAGCAAAACTCTCGCAAGGTTTGACATTTGACACATTATAGCAGAAATTGAGGTTTTTAAAAGCAAAATGATACCTAGGAAAAAATCTATTTTGGGAAAGCGAAATTGAAAGGAAAGTGTTTTTGTAATGGAAACCATAGAGGTAAAATTCAAAACAAATTCACACATATCACACGATTTGTTTTTTGTTGAATGACACTACTATTAATTGCAATAAAAGCTAAAGTTTGAGCTTCTCAGATATCTGTAACGTCATGTGTTCCATTTCTTTGTAGTCTTAGAAATGACTTTTGCTGAGAGGTTATAGAAACCCTGTTGTGATGATACATTTTACCTAAAAAAGCACGAGTCAGTTGGTCAGTGCAGCAACAAACTGCTTATAAACCGGCTTTTGTGCTTATTAAAACTATAAGAAAGGTTAGGGACAGAAGCTTCAAAATGTAAATGGATATATTTTTGTAATTCTTTAATTTTACCATGATTTCATCGCTAGAACCTTTATCAAAATATCCTCTGCACATTTTTGTTTTGTAATTAACATTAGTTTTAATTGCTGAATTACAAGCAAAAAAAACATTGCATATAATGAAGATGCAATGAGAAAAAATCAGAACTGGCCACTCAGAGGAAAGCTGAAATTGTTATTGGCCAGTATAATATCGACTGGCTGCAGCTCTACCTTTGACTTAATTAGATAAAAACTCTTTATATTTTGTTTATTACCGAACATACCTCAGTATTTTTTTGAAACTACCAGATAGTGGTTTTGGAAATACAAGTAATATACATTCAACCCCCATCTATGTGTCGTTCAGTATTCACAGATTCACCTATACACAGATTATTCTGTGGAAAACTTGCCTTCAAAAAGGCATAACTGAGAGTAAGTTTTACAATTGTGTGAAAATGATTTCCACTGTGCGTAATAATGGATATTAAAGTTTATTTGGTGTGTGTGAAGATATTGTTTATAATTTATGAGTTATAAGCATTTCTAGAGGGTGTTTCAAGTATTCTCTGTTTTCAGCTATTAACAGGCAGTTTTGGCCCCTAACCCCCACGAATACGGGGGTCCACTGTAATCCTAGTGTAGAATACTAAGTAACTATTGTAAATCACTTTAGTTTCTCCTATTCTCTGCTTGAATATCTTGGTTTCTGTCAGCAGAATGAGTCAAAAAATGTCAATAATATATTATGAAGAAGACAACTTAAAATATCCATGTGCAGCAGTGAGGCTTCTACTCTGCAGAGGAGACATAAGGGTTTTTTTCTGCCAACAGATTTTGTTGTAATTCTGCTGGACTTTGTCCAACAATTTGCTGTATTAAATGCAATAAAAATACTGGTAAAGATGGTGGAAACACCAGAGGAAAGCAAATATACCGTTATTACATAGCAAATAATTGCTGCTGTATTAACCTTTATGACACAGTTAGAATGGGGCTCGTTTAAGACCACATGTATGTTTAATTGACGTTAATTTGGTTACTCTTTACTTAAATTGATTTAGTGTGTCCCTGAGAACCATGCTCGCACTGTTGAGCCAAGGTCTTAAACTGGAAGTTCTCTGCAGTTGTTCCCACCATCTGTCCGCTGTCCCCTCTCATTAATGTGCCCGCTCTCCTCTGTTTGTTGAATAGCAAGTGGCTTAACTAATAAAGAACTCC